>MU263495.1:0-41945 GCA_020310875.1 Ceratopteris richardii
CCCTCCCCTCCCTCACCACCTATCCCTCCGCCACCCCCTCCCCTCCCTCACACCATCCCCCCCCCCTCCCCTCCCCTCACCACCATCCCCCGCCACCCCCCCTCCCCTCCCCTCACCACCATATCCCCAGCCGCCCCCCCTCCCCTCCCCTCACCGACCATCCCCTCCCCGCCAACCACTCCCCTCCCTCACACACCATCCCCCGCCACCCCCCCTCCCCTCCCCCTCGTGCACTTCACACTTCCACACACACAAATCCCCGCACATGCACAAAGCACACACACATGACACAATCGCGCACCCCCATCAATTTCACCCATACCCCCATGCGTATACACACGCATACACTCATCCAGATGCTTACACTGGGGCGATCGGAGGAGGGAGTTGAAGCATGAAGGCATAATGAAGCAGTTGCGGTTTCCTCAGATTGGATCGGGAAAGAGCAAGCTTGGAGCATGAGAAGGATGAACACCAATGATGATACAGAGGATGTGTATATGAATGTTTCATTCTCCAACTCAGGCAAAAGGAGGAATGCATTTGCACTCGTCCGTATGTCTCACGGACATTGGAAAAGATAAAAAGGTAATTGTTAAAATTGAAAGTGGAATTGCCAGCAACCATTCACGCGACTACCTATTTTTGTGGGTCTTATTCAAATCAAGTGGAATATTTGACCTACCCCCCAATTTTGGGCATTCCACCGGCGCGTGATCAGTAGACGTGAAGATTCGGCAAGGCCCTCTTAGCCTATTGAGGCCTATATAAACAAAGGATTTGTGCTCATTTGGGGTACACACTTTTTGGTACATTTTTGGGAGTTACATTGACGCGTGTATACGTGCAGAAGTTCTCTCTTGCACTTAGTGGTTTCAAGTCTACATGGGAGCTACTCTGTAGTGTGTTTACAGAGGGGAGGCCTCTCAGTGAAGGGCTATGAGCACTATAGTGTCAAGGAGTAGTTTGGATTTTTCTTCTTTTCAGTGAGACAGTGTTGTTGATTAGGTTCTATCCGCCTGAGAAATTCTTGTATTGTTCTGAGTTAGCCTCTATGCTGGAGTGAATTATTTTTAGGGTGGCTTGTTAGCCCTGAGTTTACACTTTTGAGTATCATTCATCATTTGCCCAACTTTGTAATCATCTGACTTGAATCGAGCAGTGTACGGTCTTCTTTGGTTATTGGTTGTCTATATTTTCTGAAGCATTTACCATTCTGTACAATTCTTGTTGTCGGCCTGCTCACAGAAATGTTAAAGGGTATACTTCCCTAAAGAGAACCCCCCTTGAGTAGGTGACGTACTGGAAGTGTTATTTTCTCTAAAAGTGGATACCCCAGTGCCTCCTCTACAGTTTGGCAAGCCCGGTGGGACCTTTGCATTTTATGTGAGAGGTGTTTTGCGCTATCGCAATTGCGAATAAGTACATGACCCATACACGAGCAGATAAGGAATCTCTTCGTGTTCGGAGGAGCCTTAACAAGTTAGCCATAACCACGACTAGTGAGTCTACCTCCCCTCTGCACTCCCTAAATTTTTCTATTGATTTGGGTGCGACACCATTGTCAAAAGAAGGGTATAGGAGAACTCTAGACTTCTCCTCAGATACGTCAGAAGAAACCCCAGTACAAATGGAGGATCTCTCTCATCTACTCTCCAGATTAAACATCAAATTTCCTACCTTCAAGGGACATGCTTATGAAGATGCCGATGATCATGTGAGGAGATTTATCTCTTTATGCCGTGGACGTGGTCTGCGGAATAGAGAAGATGCAATGTTGGCACTTTTTCCATCCACATTGGAGGGTCTTGCAGATAAATGGTATAGTCAATATGCAGATGGCCATTTCACTACATGGGAGGCTTTGAAGGCCGCATTCTCACAGACATTCCGACCAAGTGATTCCTCAGAAAGAGCTCTAGATCAGCTAGAGAATTTGAAGCTAAGACCAGGTGAATCTTTTCATGAACTTCACACTAGAACAAAAGCACTTGTTGCACGTCTGCCACATGCTCCAGGTGACTTTTTGGTTAAAAAGTGGATAGAGAAGGCTCTGCCCAGATCATCTCAACAGAAGCTTCGTGAGTCTCTTAGATTGGATGCTACCCTCAATGATTTTGTTGCAGCGGCATCACGCATTGAAGAAGCAAGGCAACATTTTGAAGGGGATACACAACAAAAGTATGCTGCAGATCTGGATCCTATTGAGCAACTAAGGAGGGAACCGGAAGCATTGAAGATGCAACAAAATCAACAAGAAGAGAAGGTCTTGCCACCACTACGTCGCATCGATGATGAAGTAACTCAACTTCGCCGAGAGTTAGAAGATTTGAAGACCACTCAGGATATAAGGAGACAAATTTGGTGTACAATCTGTAATAACAATGGACACTCCAATGCTAAATGCCCTATTAAGGTAAGCTGTCAATTTTGTGGAAAAGATGGTCATGAAGCCAGAGATTGCTATTACCTCAAGGGTACACAGCAGAGGGGTAACCCTCATACTTTGGATTCGTACTATGCTAGTACTTCAAATACATCTAATAGAGAGGAGAATAGGCCTACAAAGCCTAGATATAATAGACCCTTGATGTGCTATCGTTGTGGTGAATATGGTCACATGCAAAATAGGTGTTCCCTCCCAGAAGATGCACCTCCTTGTCAACATTGTCCAGAGGCCAAGGATCATTATACCAAAGATTGCCCGAGAGGTCGTCCTACTCCAATTCATATGGTTGCAGTCTCTCCACATGAAGAAGGAAAAACTACTCAGTCTTATGGCGTTTCATCCTCTGCAATACCCATGATGACTAGAGCTAGGCAAGCAGCTGCAACCCAGAGAGATGAACAACAAGGATTTCAGGATAAAGAGGAAGAAAAGGAGTCTGGATGGAAGGACCAAGCACAAATTGAAGGAGCTTATAATAAGATGACTACTTCTCTAAAGGGCCAACCAACAAGTTGGCAAGAAAACACTCAGGAGGTAAACATTGAACAAATCTTGAAAGGTATTCATCACAAGATTAGTCTATATGAACTTATAAGGATGGATTCAAAAATAAGAAGTGACTTACTGAAGATTATACACTCTGCTCACTTGGTCCAATCACCTAGTGTAGATGGATTCATGGTTGATTTTCCCCCTGCACCCTTAGCAGACTACCAAAGTTCGAGATTATCAGTTTGTATAAAGGATGAAGCTCTTACAGGTGTGATCATAGATGGAGGCTCTGGTATCAATTTGATGCCAGATTTTACAATGAAGAAGCTGAAATTGAACCCCACCAAGTTGGCACCATTCACGGTTACATTGGCAGATCAACATCTGGTTGCGCCACTTGGCATTATTGAAAAGGTATTGATGGTAGTACAGGGTTGCCACTTTGTGTTGGATTTTGTTGTTATTGCACTTCTACAGGAGGCTTCCTATCCTTTGCTCCTGGGGAGACCTTGGCTGAGACAAGCAAAAGCTTTGCAAGATTGGGGAAAAAATAAACTATGGATTTTAACAAATACCAATAGCCAACTGCAACTACATTTGGAAGAAGGATTCGACTCAGGAAAAACTACTGGATATACTGTGGACACTCAGGTAATGCCCTCTTTACCCCAAGAAGAGGGTACATTGTTAAATTGGATGATGGGAAGTGCAGAGTGTTGCACAGTAGAGATTAATGAAATGGAGGAAGAAGTTGCAGATAAGGTAATTACAGGAAAGGGCAATGAAGACCACAAGGTATTGGAGAATGAGCAATTGCAGACAAGCACAAGCTTTGAGGAAGCAACCCAGATAAAAGTATCAGAGGTAGAAGATTATGAACCTAAGAGCAGAGAAGATCTTCCTTTTGCAGATATACCTCAAGGATGGATGAAAGAACATGTTGTAGAATATAAATTAAACTCCACTCTTGCATATAGTGGAGATGATTTCTCAAGCAAGACCAGTCCTGAAACATTGGTTCAAGAAGTAAATTTAGGGAATGAAGAGAACCCTCAAATGGTCCATTTGGCATCCTGGTTGTGGCATTATCCTTCCTTGCTACAGAAGGTAACTTCTTTGCTTTTTACTTATAAAAATGTCTTCGCATGGTCCTACAAAGATCTAACAGGGATACCAGAAGAGCTTGGGTTACATCGGATACCCTTAGTTGAGGGAGCCGCGCCTGTAAGAAGTAGACCATATCGACTCAATCCAAAGTATGCAGAGGCAGTAAAAGCAGAGATTACAAAACTAGAAGAAGCGGGTATAATTGTTCCAGTAGAACATTCCAGGTGGCTTTCTTCTATGGTTATTGTACCCAAGAAAAATAGCGGAAAAATAAGAGTATGTGTTGATTTTCGTGCTTTGAATAAAGTGACTATTCAAGATGGATTTCCTCAGCCCTTCACAGAGCAAGTGCTTGAGGAAGTAGCTGGTCACACTTTGTATAGTTTCTTGGATGGTTTTAGTGGCTACAATCAGATAGTGATCCATCCCGATGATAGGGACAAGACAGCCTTTGTTACTCCATGGGGCACTTATGTCTATACTCGCATGGCTTTTGGTTTGAAGAATGCGCCAGCTTCATTTAATAGAACAATGTATCTGATATTGGGCAAATGGTTAACAACCTTTCTACGCATTTTCATGGATGACTTTTCAGTATTTTCAGGTACAGATAGAAGGGAAGCAGTTCAAGATTTCCATGACCATTTGGAAAATCTAAAAGAAATCTTTGAGCAATGTCTCAAAACAGGTTTGAAATTGAATCCTGATAAATGTCACTTTTTGGTCACTAAAGGCACTCTTCTTGGTCACATAGTATCTGCTGAAGGCATAACTGTTGACCCTGCAAAGGTTACGGCTATTCTTTCCATGCCAATTCCACAAAGCCCAAAAGAAGTGCAAAGTTTCTTGGGACATGCAGGGTATCACAGAAGATTCATTAGGATGTATTCGGAAATTGCTAAGCCCTTGTCAAGGCTTACCAGCAAAGAGATCCCTTTCTCATGGAGTGCTGAAGCTGACAAAGAATTTTGTGAACTAAAATTGAGGCTATGTACTGCTCCACTTTTAAGTGTTCCTAATTGGTCATTGGAATTTCATGTGCATACAGATGCTAGTCTTCATGTTGTTGGTGCAGTTCTAGCTCAACCATCATCTCACAAAGTGGATAGACCTATCTCTTATGCAAGGAGACTACTCAACCAAGCTGAAAGAAATTACAGTACAACGGAAAGAGAAGGTTTGGCTATCGTATTTGCTCTTCAGAAGTTTCAACATTATCTCCTTGGTGTACATTTCATTGTTATTTCGGATCATCAACCCTTGAAGTATTTGATAAACAAGCCTAGAGTAGCTGGAAGGATTTGGAGATGGTTACTCCTATTCCAAGAATTTAATTTTGATATTCATATTAAGCCAGGAAAAGAGCACTACATGGCAGATCAAGTGTCCAGGACCGCAATGAGCGAAAAGGCAACAGGTATTAATGATGAACTGGTGGATAGTAATCTTTTTCTAGTAGCAATTCAGACAGGTTGGTATGATGAAATTCTTCATGTTCTCACTACTGGAAAGATCCCAGAACACTTGACACCTTTAGAAAAGAGAAGATTGCTCCTAAAAACCAAAGCATATTCTCTTATAAATGGAAATTTATATAAATACTGTCAGGATGATATATTGAGAAGGTGTGTCTATCCAGAAGAGGTAAATCTTTTGCTGGAGGCTGCACACAATGAAGGACACCTAAAGGGGGAAGAATTGGCTCACAGAATCATCCACAAAGGGTTATGGTGGCCTCATATTTTCAAGGATGCAATCAAGTTTGCAAAAGAATGCCACATCTGTCAGAGGTGTGCTCCCGTGCCAACCAGATTGAATTTCCAACCATTGGTCATATCTACAGGATGGCTCCCATTTGAACGATGGGGTCTTGATTTCATAGGGCCAATTAGCCCAACTGGGCAACCAGGAGGTAAAAAGTATATTTTGATGGCCACATGTTATGCCACTAAATGGATAGAGGCTAAAGCTACTGTGGACTGCACGGCTTTAACAGTAGCTAAATTTATGTACAAACGTATTTTCTCAAGATTTGGTTGCCCTCTAGAAATTACTAGCGATAGGGGCACCCATTTTGTAAATCAATTGCTCCAGTTTATATTTGACAGGTACAAAATCTTCCATAAAAAATCTTGTGCCTACTACCCCAGGGCAAATGGCCAAGCAGAGAGTTCCAATAAGATCTTGATCGGACTACTTCGCAAATTATCTTTTGATCATCAAAGCTCTTGGCCACTAGCACTAATTGGTGCAATTTGGGCTTTCAGAACCACGAAGAGGGGAACCACAGGCGAGACCCCATTTCGCTTAGTTTATGGAAAAGAAGCATTGGCACCATTTGAGTTCATTATCAGAAAGGAAATAGGAATCAAAACCATTGGCATTCAACTCACCATTCAGAGATTGGTGGCATTAGAAGAGTACAGAGAAGGGGCAATGCAGAAACTTCTAGTAACACAAGAAGAGCGCAAGCGGTTGCATGACAGGTATCTGAGATCGAATGAAGTTCAAGAAGGGTCCATGGTTTTAGTGCATCAAGTCCCGGCAATTTCAACTAAATTAGCTCCCAAATGGACAGGACCATATAAGGTTATCAAGGTTATGCCACATGGTGCAGTGCATCTGGAAGATCTGCAGGGTAAAAGGATGCCCCTCATCAACATCTCCCGGGTGAAGAGTTATTTGAATTGATGCAAGCAGATGAATTCACTCCCTGTACATACCATAGTTCTTTATTTTCTGTAAGCTCATTTTGAAGGAATAAGCAAATAAAGGAGTTATTGCACCGGGACGGTGCAAAAGCTTAATGTGGGGGTCTGTAGAGGTCAGAACTCACTGGCATTCTGAGCATGAAGTTGGAAAAGAAAGAGATTGAGAGGAGAACTCTCAGATGTAGCCTCAGGGAATGTTCCGTTCTATTGTTCGGACATAATTGTGTCGGTACTCCGGGCGGATGGTCGCTTTCATTTCTATTGATTCTCGTTTTACTTATTCTCTCAATCTCTCTTTTTATCTCTCTCTGTGCTACCTTCTCTCTCCCTCTTTCACTCTCTCTCTCTCTTCCCTCTCTCTCTTCTCTTTCGACTTCCCTCTCTCTCTCAATTTCCCTTTCTTCCTTTCTCTCTCTCTCTCTCTCTCTCTCTCTCTCTCTCTCTCTCTCTCTCTCTCTCTCTCTCTCTCTCTCTCTCTCTCTCTCTCCTCCTGCGTCCCTTTTTCTCTCTCTTCTCTTTTTCTCTCTCCCCTCACCACCATCCCCCGCCACCCCCTCCCCTCCCCTCATCACCATCCCCCGCCATCCCCCTCCCCTCCCCTCACCACCTTCCCCCGCCATCCCCCTCCCCTCCCCTCACCACCATCCCCCGCCACCCCCCTCCCCTCCCCTCACCACCATCCCCCGCCATCCCCCTCCCCTCCCCTCACCACCATCCCCCGCCACCCCCTCCCCTCCCCTCACCACCATCCCCCGCCACCCCCCTCCCCTCCCCTCACCACCATCCCCCGCCACCCCCCTCCCCTCCCCTCACCACCATCCCCCGCCACCTCCCTCCCCTCCCCTCACCACCATCCCCCGCCATCCCCTCCCCTCCCCTCACCACCATTCCCCGCCACCCCCTCCCCTCCCCTCACCACCATCCCCCGCCACCCCCCTCCCCTCCCCTCACCACCATCCCCCGCCACCCCCCTCCCCTCCCCTCACCACCATCCCCCGCCACCCCCCTCCCCTCCCCTCACCACCATCCCCCGCCACCCCCCTCCCCTCCCCTCACCACCATCCCCCGCCACCCCCCTCCCCTCCCCTCACCACCATCCCCCGCCACCCCCTCCCCTCCCCTCACCACCATCCCCCGCCGCCCCCCCTCCCCTCCCCTCACCACCATCCCCCGCCACCCCCTCCCCTCCCCTCACCACCATCCCCCGCCACCCCCCTCCCCTCCCCCTCGTGCACTCACACTTCCACACACACAATCCCCCACACATGCACAAAGCACACACACATGCACAATCGCGCACCCCCATAATTTCACACATACCCCCATGCGTATACACACGCATACACTCATCCAGATGCTTACACATGGGGCGATCGGAGGAGGGAGTTGAAGCATGAAGGCATAATGAAGCAGTTGCGGTTTCCTCAGATTGGATCGGGAAAGAGCAGGCTTTGGAGCATGAGAACGATGAACACCAAGATGATACAGAGGATGTGTATATGAATGTTTCATTCTCCAACTCAGGCAAAAGGAGGAATGCATTTGCACTCGTCGTATGTCTCACGGACATTGGAAAAGATAAAAAGGTAATTGTTAAAATTGAAAGTGGAATTGCCAGCAACCATTCACGGCGACTACCTATTTTTATGGGTCTAATTCAAATCAAGTGGAATATTTGACCTACCCCCCAATTTTGGGCATTCCACCGGCGCGTGATCAGTAGACGTGAAGATTCGGCAAGGCCCTCTTAGCCTCTTGAAGCCTCTATAAACAAAGGATTTGTGCTCATTTGGGTACACACTTTTTGGTACATTTTTGGGAGTTACATTGACGCGTATATACGTGCAGAAGTTCTCTCTTGCACTTAGTGGTTTCAAGTCTACTATGGGAGCTACTCTGTAGTGTGTTTACAGAGGGGAGGCCTCTCAGTGAAGGGCTATGAGCACTATAGTGTCAAGGAGTAGTTTGGATTTTTCTTCTTTTCAGTGAGACAGTATTGTTGATTAGGTTCTATCCGCCTGAGAAATTCTTGTATTGTTCTGAGTTAGCCTCTGTGCTGGAGTGAATTATTTTTAGGGTGGCTTGTTAGCCCTGAGTTTACACTTTTGAGTATCATTCATCATTTGCCCAACTTTGTAATCATCTGACTTGAATCGAGCAGTGTACGGTCTTCTTTGGTTATTGGTTGTCTATATTTTCTGAAGCATTTACCATTCTGTACAATTCTTGTTGTCGGCCTGCTCACAGAAATGTTAAAGGGTATACTTCCCTAAAGAGAACCCCCCTTGAGTAGGTGACGTACTGGAAGTGTTATTTCCTCTAAAAGTGGATACCCCAGTGCCTCCTCTACAATGTTCATTTGATGAAGATTGGGCATCCCACTCAAGAAAACATTGGGAGGGGGTGGTTTGTAGTTGTTTTAATTAATTGCTTACCTTGTCTTATTTTGACCACATATGGGGACTAAGCTTCATATGCCAACTGCCAATCTATTCCTAAATAATGGGCCAATCTATTCCTAAATAATGGGAGATTCATGTTAGACTACCAACTTGAAGCTTTACTCTTCAGCATGCTAAAGAGAAGAAAGGTCCTATGGAAATTAATGATGATACATGAAGGGTTTGTGAATTGTTGGAGAGATAGTTTTATATGAACATTGTCCATCAACATCCCATGACAATGGCATTAGCTTGGAGTTTCTTTTGAAGGGCGACTAGTATTATATTTGATGTTGTTTTGGAAAATGCGGAGTTCACAATCTTTCCATGCATGACCTGGACAGCCCAGTGCAAGATATGGACAATGTGAACTATAATCCTATTGCAGTGAATGACTATTGATCATATAAATATGAAAACTTCTATCTGTTCAGTCTGTATGCGCTTCATCAGCTTTTATTTCATAATGCCCTTGTGTCCTAGTAATGCAATAACCTACGATCACCTGTCTGCTATGCATAATCTCAAAGCATAAAAGCAAATATAGTGGTATATTGACACAAGACCTATATTATAAACCTTCATCAATGAATTAGTTAGTACAAGGAGGCATGGCCCCACTTCCATAGTTGTAAGAAATTAATGTTTTTGTGAAAAAGATATGAATTATCCAATCTGAAGTATAAGTACATTCAAAAACCTGTTTTCGTGGCTACAAGGAGTGAAATTGGTATGATTTCTAAACGTAGCCTGCATCCTAATGAAAGATAGGTCGTTGGAAGTAGATGGAATAGACGGATATGAATAAAATTGTAGAAATACAGATCAGTATAATGGGAAGATCACTATCATGAAACCTTTCTCAGGGAAAAAGACATGGCACAAAGCTCACATACAAGAACAAACTTTCGAAAGGAGTACTTTCTCATATGCTTGTAGTTGTAAGTACTCCTCTTTCACTATAACGCAAAAGCGCCATAAAAATGAGTCGTGCCTACCTATATAAAAGCTCCTTTCTCAAGCTTAATTAAAAACATGATTTTAAAGTTTATTTAATGATGATTATGATCTTTATGTACAGGTTTACCCATAAGATTAGGATTATGATGATTATGTACATGCTTATGTCAATATTTATGTACATACTTATGTCAATATTTATGTGCATGTTTATGTACAAACTTATACCCGTTCATGTTGTACAAATAACCTGCACAAGCATGACAACCTAATTATTCATTTTCCTTATATGAGTTTATATTATATAGACATGTGCATACAAATACTTGTTCAAGCCTAAATAGGCCTAGACAAGCCAACAAAAATGTAAGTTTACTTTCTCTTAATTTTGGGCCTAGAAATTCATATGTCCATGTTTAAATCGACTGATTTAGCGATGGATTTGCGACTAGTGTTATGAAAAATATACCGACAATTTTACAATGCGTTTTTAGGCCTGCACTCTGATTTGTATTTCAACATTTGATGACCTATACCCATAGATATTTTTACAACTATGGCGATGCCAATAGAAATAACAATCGTTTGAAAACGAAAGGTATTTAGACGGTGCTTGTGACGTTCGCAATCAAAATACACATCGAAAAGCCTTGAACTTGAAACGGTGTTTGTGGATTGGTTGAAATGGTATGCTAAGTACAAGGATCACATATGAAGCCCAAAAGGATCACATATGAAGCCCAAAATAAGTATAAGGATCACATATGCTAAGTACAAGGATCACATAGACTTGAGGTAAGTTGACAAGTGAAGCCCAAAATAAAAAGGCAAAGATGCATATATTCCCATAGGATACAATGACTACATGAGTGCACATACTATTAAACTACTAAGCTTTATAGTTGCTGGTCAAGAAGTGACAAGTCGAAATGAATCTTCAAGCCATATGCAGAATGTGCATATGGTAAAGCTGATTCCAAACGCTCTCCTGTTTCAATTTTATCAATTGTTAAAGCTTCCTTGTAGCCATCAAAACTTCCCCGCATATGCTCGCCTTTTTTCTACTTACCTTCTTTATTCCTGTTCAACCACCTAAATGAAGAAACAGACGAAGATCAAAAGGATAATAGAGGAGCTCACGAAACGTCCATGTCTTCCCCTCTTCTATACAGATGCACCATCTCATCCCTCTCGCTCTCGCATTGTGAATGCCTCTCCATAGGTTTCATGCCTTCCGGGGGAGAACCTTCTCCTCCCGAAATTACCCCTCTTCAGTCCCCTTTTTGAGCTTGTTATCTCTGATTCTCACAGACCTGATGGCTGTGTCCTCCCTCCTCTTCACCACAAGCTTTCTATCTTCTCTTTGAGGACCTTGCATCCATGACCTTATCGCGCTTATATTATCTTCCGTTCCAAAACATGTGACCAAACCCCCCCCCCCCAAAAAAAAAAAAAACAAAAAAACAAAAACAAACCAAAACAAAAAAAAAAACTAGCTTCTCCTCGATCTTTCTTCTGTCGCTTAGCAAACCTCTTGCGTACAACTCCCTCCAGACTTCCCCACCTCACAACCTAACCAGATCAAGTACTGTTTCGGTAGGCATTAAAAGCAGTGGATGTCAATCTGAAAATAAGTAAAAATCGATATTTTATCTTAACATTCGTGGTTTTAGAAAACCGAAAGATGGCCGCTTGAGCTAGTGCCAATCGGCCACATGGCATAATAAATAGCACTTTTTCATTTTTTTAATCCCAACTTGTTAACACAACATACACATAAGAATTCCAGATATAAGCATGCTACTATGATGTATCTACACAATACATATACCTAATGTACCTATGATTCTAAAAGGTGTCGCGTGAGGCCTCAGAGAGTCAATGAAGCCCAGTAGGGCTTCAAATTTAAGCACTAAGTTCGTGTCATTTCACCAAATATCCCGAGAACAAAGTCTCTAATCAGCTTTTCAGAACAAAGTAGCGTAGTATGTTGAAGTTGAGTTTCCCTTTTTGTTTTTTTTTTTTGGGCCTTGAACGTCGCGATGTGCACTCTTCACCTTCACCTGAACAGTGAAGACTCTCTGCATCTACATTCGTCATAAGTCCCCTTTCTTTCCAGAGGGTACCAGTTGCGCAGCTCCTCAATGATGAGTCTGCTGATGGATACGCTTTTGGTTACAGGAAGCTGTAGAGTATATATACAATGCGTAAGAATAGCTTGATGTGGGATTCGTTCAACTTGCGACCTCATTGAGTGTGTCTTCGTTCTTATCGTAGTTCTGAAGCACAGGCGACGTTTTAAGTTGTCGAATGCACACGTTGTTCTGGACTTTAATGACGAGGTAGCTCTCGCTCGAGCAACATGCACGATCTGTGCGTGTACTTCTGCTTGTTGGCAATGTTTGTGACAGAGCAGTAAATAATCAGTGTGCTGCCCAACTTGCAACGTCACTCGTTGCGAGGTTCTCCAACTTGTGACGTTACTCGTTGCGAAGCATCGTCCACTGTGCTGTCCGAGTAGCAAACCAAGTCACTCTCTTTAGTCGTACAAGTGAATATGTGTGTTACCCACAAGCTACCTAGCCACATATCTGCACATGTAATATATAATCAACTAATAAATACGGGCAGCTACCTACGTCCATGCTCTAACTCTTGTTAGCGCACAATCAAGGATCTACAACAACGTGAAGATTCAAATGGGAGGAGCATATTCTCCGCATTAAATGTCTAGGTAAGAACTAATGCAGGAAACATGGCCGCCAAGCCATTCGTAGTGTCAGAAGCTAATCTAAGGACTCTAATTAAAGTTCGTTGCCAGAGCCATATTTGGCATACCCCTCCATTTTTGAGTTACGACTTTGGCACATATTCACTCAATGTTGGGATTTGGCAAGGCCACTTGTGGCCAATTGGAGTCTATAAAATGCAGATGATTTGCACTCAATGGTGAGAGAGAATTTGAGATCTTCTTCAATGAGGGGCTTTGAGGGTTAGCATTAGCGTTGTCCAACACCGTTTTCTTCACCACTCTCTGCATTCTGTTTCGACATGCACATTGTTGGAGGTCACTCTATGGTGATTATACAGAGCATGGACCTCCTAGTGGAGTTGGCTATTAGCATTACACGGTGATTGAGTGGCTTGGATATAGTCCTTTGGTGTGAGTCAAGTGTATTTCTCTTCGAGAAAGGTCTTCATCCTTGAAGAACTTCTTTTTTGATGAATACTTTTAGTATTGATTCTGTCTAGTTTCAAGAATGGTATGCTTGCCCATAATATTACTCATTTTGAGCATTTATGGCCTCAATAGTCATTTACTGAGCTAATTAGAAGTGAAGTAGGGATTCTCGATCATATGTGCAACTATCATTCTTCTTTCTTTATGACTTTAACCTTTCTCTATTGTCAATTAGGGTACTTGCACCTAGAAATGTTATAGGGTATACTTCCCTAAGGAAGAACCTCCCTTGAGTTGCGGAACTACTATATTGGATGTGTGTGAAAGTTTTGGTTCCTCTGTGGCTTGATTGCCAGAGTTGGATACCCCAATACCTCCTCTATAGTTTGGCATGCTTAGTGGGGTACTTGTGTGTCTATGCAAGGTCCTTACTACACTAAATACTTGTTTGTGCATTATCCATTCTTGATTTTTGCATCTAGTGAGTGGGTACATGACCCACACTCAAGTAGACAAGGAGCCTCTTCATGTACAAAGGAGCCTCAAGAAGTCACCTTTACCTTCACCTAGTGAACATAGCTCCACTCGACCCTCAAATTTGTCTATTGATTTGGTTGCACCTCCACTCTCAAAGGTGAAGCCTTGAAAGACATTGGATTTCTCTTTAGGTACATCAAAAGAAGCACAAGTTACAATGGAGAACCTGTCCAACCCACTCTCTAGGTTGAACATTAAATTCCCTACCTTTAAGGGATCACCATACGAAGAAGCCAGCGATCGTAAGAGGAGATTTATCTCCTTATGCCACAGTCCAGGGCTTCAAATTTGAGAGCATGCGAAGCTGGTGCTATTTCCTTCCACACTAGAAGGTCTTTGTGGACAAATGGTACATCCAATATGTAGACAAGCATTTCACCACCTAGGAAGCATTGAAGACCTTATTCTCTTAGACATTCAAACCTAGTGACTCCTGAAGCGATCCTTGGATCAACTTGAGAATCTCACATTATGCCCAAGTGAATCATTTCATGAATTACATACTCGTACTAAAGCACTTGTTTCCTAATTACTGCATGCACCAAAAGATTTCTTGGTCAAAAAGTGGATAGAAAAGGCACTTGCTAGGTCGTCTTAGCAAAAGCTTTAAGAATCTCTCAAGCTCAATGCCACTCTGAATGACTTTGTAGTGGATGCCTCTCATAGAGAGGAACACTTTGAAGGACGGAATAAGGTAAATTATGTTGTGAATCTATACCTAATCAGGCAACTTGGAATGGAATTAGAAGAGCTAAAGATTGTGTAGAGTCAAAATGAAGAGAAGATTTTATCACCACCCACACGTCAAAACGAGGATTAAGTGGCCCAACTTCACCGAGAAGTGGAGGATTTGAGGACCTCTCAGGACATCTGAAGGCAAGTTTGGTGTACCACATGGAACAACAATGGTCATTCTCACACGAAATGCCCCAACAGAGTAAGAGTGACCATGAAGCTGGTGATTCTTATTCCTTGAAGGGATCACAACAGAGAGACAACAACTAGGTTCCTAATACTTTTTATGCTACTACATCAAATATATATAATGGAGATGAGAATCGACAAAACAGGCCTAGATGTACTAGACCCTTAATGTGTTATCTTTGTGGAGAGTATGGCCACATGCAGAACAAATGCTCCCTACTAACGGGCGCACCTCCATGTCAACATCGTGCCAAGGCAAAGGATCATTATACAAATGATTTTCCTAATAGCCACCCAACTCCGATCCATATGATTGTAGTGTCTCCAAAAGAAGAAGGCATGACCCCAAAATCATGCATTGTTTCATCATCCATTGTGCCTACGATGATTAGGGCTAGGTAAATGGCGACAATAGGTGTAGAAGAGCAAGATGTAGTCAAGAAAAGAGAAGAATACAGGAGGGCTAATTTTGAGTACGGAGTGTCTACTGAAGAAGCTTATGACACAGTGATAACTTCAGTGAAGGAGCAACCAACTCCCCCTCACGAAAGTACATAGGAGGTAAATATTGGGAAAATTTTGAAAGGAATTCATCATAAAATTAGTCCTGATCTGCTAAGAATCATATAGTCTACCTGCATGAGCCCTCCTCCTAGTATAGATGGTTTCATAGTTGAATTTCCTCTTGCACCCTTGGCTAACTATCAAAGTCAAGATTATCACTTTTTATAAAAGATGAAGCTCTCGCTCATGTTATTATAGATGCAGGCTCTAGTATCATTTTGATGACTAACATGTTGTGCTCCATAACCCTACAAGAGCTATTAAAAATCAAACCACAATTATGGATTGAAATTGGCTAAGAAAATGGAGAAAAATGCATTCCTTAATGGGTGGATCTATGAAGAAGTCTACATGGCTCAACCACCAGGATATGAAGACAAAAATAAACTTGATTTTGTATATAAATGAAAAGGTACTGTATGGTTTAAAGCAAGCTCCTAAAGCTTAGAACAAAAGGCTTGTCACATACTTGCAGGATCAAAGTTTTGTTGTAAGCAAGGCAGATTCTTCATTGTTCATTAAGAAAACTTATTCAAAAGTTATTTATCTATCTGTTTGTGTGAATGACATTATCATTACAAGAAATGATGCCAATGGCATTAAGAAGATCAAAGTGAGATGAAGGAGGAGTTCAAGATCAATGATCTTGGATTGCTTAAGTATTTTCTTGGCTTAGAGATTTTCTACACAGAATCTGGTGTTTTCATCACTCAAAGAAAGTACATGTATGATATACTAGTTAAGTTCAAAATGGAAAATGCAAACATCGTAGATACACCCATGGAATTGAACCACAAACTCAGTACTCATGAAGGAGGACTACTTGAAGACATTACAAGTCATCAAAGTCTTGTTGGGATTCTAAATTATACAACCCTAACAAGAGTGGTTATATGCTATGGGGTGATTACATTGAGTCAATTCATGCATACACCAAGAAAACATCACATGGAAGCTACCAAAAGGATCTTGAAGTACTTGAAGGGTACCATAAATGAAGGGCTATTCTATCCATTCACATTTGACTTGGATATCAAGCTATACTCTGATGCACATTGGGCTAGCTCAAAAGATGATAGGAGTACCTCTTGCTAATTATCTTTTGCAGGATCTAAGTTAATTTCATGGTCATCAAAGAAACAACCAATTGTGGCATTGTCATCAATGGAAGCTAAATATAGAGCCCTAGCAAACCCAACACAACAAGCAATGTGGTTAAAGCTACTCTACTCAGACTTGGGGCTACATACATACACTCCAATGATCTTTGGAGATAATACAACTCACTACATTTGGCTGCTAATCATCTATATCATGCAAGAACTAAGCACATTGAAGTGCATTATCATTATTTGACAGAAAAGCTACTTAGCAAGGGCACACAGTATCAAACAAATTTGTAATGTGCAGATATGCTAACTAAATCCTTGGATGGAACTAAATTGAACACGTTCAAGATGATGCTTGGATTGTAAAAAATTAAAAAAGAATTGAAGCTCAGACATGTTAGGCTTGAGGGGGAGTTGTTGATGCAATTACTCAAAGTCTAAATGTATTAACACATGAATGGCCTCTTGTAACAGATTGATTTTTATCCCTTGTAAAATTGCATATATGGAAACACTTATAATTATGAGTTCTTATGAGAATCTTTCCACAAATCACCAAGTGAGGATTTATGGCAAATAAAATCCTAAAACCTTGGAACACTTTTAGGTAAAGATTGAAACTGAAATTTAAATCTTGGCTCCAACAAAAACACTACAAAAGAGGACTACCTAGTCATGTGAAAAAGAGGGAGAGATAGCAGATATTTCAAAGGGATTTCAAATGGATTTTGATCTCACATTGTAGCTCTACCATTGCCCTCAGATTTTTCAATACTTCACTACCACTGGCAATGTAATCTATGTGAATTAATACATATGTTTTTCTCATATCTCATATCTTTGACTCTGTCATCTACCACTCAGAACAGTGAGTTTCTCTAATATGTTTCTCAGCTCCTACTTGATCATTTTCACTAATTCAAGTTGGTATAGATTCATTAAAATCTCTAGTTCTTTGGTACAAAGTCTCATTTTGATTGTCTTAGTCATATTTGAGGTGTGTGAAAAATATTACCCACTACAATGCATACTATTGGTACCATAAAATGTCGCGATGCATTTTTGATTTGCTAAGCATGATTCTCTGAGCATAGTTTAACATTTCAAGTGAAATACCTTGCAATAAGACATCAGAAGAAACCTTGACTGAACTTGAAGCATTCTTTTCTGCAAGCACTAGAGCAAGAAAGATTCAACTCTGGATGGAATTCAAAACACTCAAAAAGATTCCCAAACAGAATGTGACTGATTATGTCACTAAAATGAAGGCCTTAGCTGATCAACTTGGAAGCATTAGAGAAGTCATTGAGGAAGAGCAAATTGTGAGACAAGTGATCAATGGAATCAAGGCAGATGACAAATGGGAAGCATTCACTACTACAATGGATCTATACATGGATATGCAGGTACCTGAGTTCAATACTCTAATGGGACAACTATTCACTCATGAAGCCAATCTTGTGAAGAACAAGAACAACTCAAAAGGTAATCAATGCTCTGCCTTATACACTGATAAGAACAAGAGTAAGGATAGTAAAGGTAAAGGCAAGAACTCTGATGATGAAGCTAGTACCTCCCAAGCTAACTTTGCAGGAAGAGGTAGAGGCACAAGAGGAAGAGGGAGAGGAGGTAGACAAGGCAGGGGGGAGATTCCAAAGCATCTCTCCATGTGCCATATGTGGATTGACTAACCACACAACTAAGAATTCTTTCACGAACCCTAAAAATCAGAGAGGAAGAGGCTTCAATAGAGGAAGCTATGGAAGAGGAAGATCAAACAATTTCAACAACTACAACAACAACAACAACAACTACAATAACCAAGGAGGCTATAGAGGAAGAAGAGATTACAACAATTACACTAAAGATCAGGCACAAAAAGACTGACTTTTGTTGATGAACATGACCATGAGGCAATGTAAAGCAAATAAGCATGTGTTCTATATAGATTCTGGTTGTTCAAATCATGTAGCAGGAAATGTGGCATTGGTATTTGACTTGGAGGATCGAAGGAACAAGCATGAGGTATAGACAAGAGATGACACAAGGAACTTAGTTGAAAAGATTGGGAATGTGAAGACCTCATATGGAAATATGAATCTACTCAACAAGGTATTATATGTAGCCACCATAACCAAGAATTTGATAAGTGTACAAATTGTAGAAAAAGATTTGCAAGTAAGGTTTACAAGAAATGGAGCATTTGTTAAAGATCTTCAACAAGGGTTCAAGAGCATAGCCAAAGGAGAAAAGACAGGTAGACTCTCTACACTTGAGCTACAAGGTACTAGAAATATAGCAGTTTTCAATTATGGAGGATAAACCTTATGAGAATTAGAAATATGGCATAAACGATTAGCCCACATAGGAGAAAGACGTTTAAAGCAAATATGTAGGGATCAGAGTGTGCTTGGATTGCCAAACATATCCATGCAACATATGATATATAAATGTAGTGCATGTCAATTTGAGAAGTCTTGGGAGATTCTTGTGTAGAAAGGGATTTGAATGTTTGTAGGAGAAGGGAGAAAGATAAGAAGAAAGATACAAACACTAGAAGCTTCTCTAGATTAATTATAAGGGAAAAAGTACAATGGTGATGTTCAGAACAATTTGATGTTGTTTGTGCAAAATACCGAACAGTGTACAATCACAAAGTACAAATTACCCAAGGTTCTTGTTGTTGCCGACGTTCTCTACACCAGACCTCCACCTTCTCCAAGCTTGTACTTGTGCACACCTTGCACTCAATCTTCGACTAGGGGGAGGGATGGACACCTTCTGTTGGTGCGCACACAACTTCAATGGGACCTTAGGACTATTGGTTGTATGCTTAGCACTTCTCTGCACACTTCTTAGTCAATCTTCATGCACAGCTTGCACTTCACTTCTTTGCGTCGCACACTGTGTGTCTCTTGAACTTCTCTTGCTTAGTCTAGACTATGCTCACCTTGCTTAGCCCTTCAAGAATAATGCCTTGCCATGATTTGAGTGTCGGTTCATGTACGCTCCTAATTGCTAGAGTATCTCGGTGCTCACTTTGATGTCCCAAGATTGTCTCCAAAGGTGGGCAGCCAACGAATCCTTGCTTTGTCCTAAAGTGACTTTAGACTAAAACAAGAATTTTAATTGAGGGGGCCATACTTTCACTTTTGCGTATGTTGTCGCTTCATATTTTGACTTTCAATTCTTCAAATGTGCACCTAAGAGAGGGTTCACTTGAACCTTCCAAAACACTTTAAAATCACTTTGAACCTTAGAGCAATTACAGAAATACCTCTACAACCTACAACCAACTTTTTGCAATTATACCCTTTGTAACAATTAATTTTGCACTACTTGTGCACCTTGACACCCAAACTTTGCACACTTTGACTTCACCCATGTTGACTTTGATCTTGAACATGTTGGCTTTGATAGCTTTGACTTTGATCTTTTGACTTTGATTGTGGTTGACTTTGACCAATGTGACTTTTATGGGCTCAAAAATTGCCTACCACCTAATGGGCTCTCCGTCCCGGAGAGCTATAGCCAAAACTCTGAGCAGAGATGATACCATGATTCTTGTGCTGCAAAATCTTCAAAAGGACACTTGAGCAGCTACCAAGTCCACCAAGAGCAGTAGAGAACAACACTAGAGAAGAAGCAAAAGTGAGCATTTTGCACAAAAAAGCAAAGGATGGCCAATGGAGGGTAGGGAGGAGGGGGAAGGGAGGGTTGCGGGGGTTGAGAGTGATCGGTTATGGATGGGGTTGGCTAGAAAGCAAAGTGAAGGTAGCGAGTAGGGTTTTGGCTCTAAAGAGGGGAAAAATGAGAAAACAGTAAAGCCACAGAGGGTGCAAATGGGAAAATGGGAAGCATATCGTAAAATGAGGTGAAAATAGACCATGTGGACCATGTGTGTAATGCAAAACACAGGATAAATGTGTGCAAAACATGTGGGTTTTGAACAAAAGTCAGAGACAAGTTGATATTTTGGAAAAACAAAGGAAAAAAATGAGTCATGAGGTGCAAAATACATGAAAATGACCGCAAGTTTGAAAAGAATGGCCATCTGAGGTGCAATCTAGAGCCAAAAGCATTGGACCATGCAAAATAAAAAATATATATATTTTAGGTATTTATATTATTATTAATAATATATATGCAAAAGCATTCGGGGTGGGGGATGGTGGGGGGTGGTGGGTGGGGGTGGGGGGGGGGTGGGGGCCATGGGTGGGTGGGGGGGGGGGGTGGGGGCCATGGGTGGGTGGGGGGGTAAGTGGCGGGTGGGGGGGTGGCGAGGGGGGGGTGGGTGGGAGGGGGGGGGGGGGATGGGTGGGTGGGAGGTGGGGGGGGGGGGGGGGGTGGGTGGGTGGGGGTGGGAGGGTTGGGAGGGGGGGCGGAGAGAGAGAGAGAGAGAGAGAGAGAGAGAGAGAGAGAGAGAGAGAGAGAGAGAGAGAGAGAGAGAGAGAGAGAGAGAGAGAGAGAGAGATTTTGGAAAAATAATTTTAGCCTCCAATGGCCTTTAAAAAAAAACAAGAAAATATCTAAAAATTACTGATAAAATCCAAAATAAATGCAAAGAAAATTGCAAAATAAATCAAGAAAAATTCAAAACAATTTCCTCGACATTTCTAGGCCACTTTCCCACTCAAAACCACAAAGAGCTTCCTTTGTTCTTCCATTTTTATCAAGAAAATGGCATTGAAAAAGATCAAAAATGCTAAGAAAATTCTGAAAATGCCTTAAAAATTCCCAAATATTTCCTAAAACAATTTCCTATGTGAAGGTTGTGAAATGGCTTCTAAATTACATAAAAAAATCAAAGAACAAGCATGAAAATGGATAAAAACTACTAAAACGTGAGCAAAAATGGAATGAGAAGGCTATGTACTTGGACGGTTGTAAGTTCCAGGTGATCCAAAAATCTTCACTTGTTCTCATGATATTCCTTGAGCCTTGATATGATGATTAAGAGGAACCCTTTGCCCTCCATAATCTCCAATTGTACTGCACTTCATTTGTATCATCTTCTTTTTGGGCATATAGACCATCTGATAGGGCCACCCTAAATCCTTCATTAGAATACTATCTCCTCCATAGTTCATCTTTTGTATCTTTATTTCAGCTATTGTGTGATGTAATCTGCAAAATGTCAATTTTTTCTATTCCAGCTTCTTCATCCAATGGAACACTCTGTTTCCAAAGACTTGTAGGTACTCCTTCCACATCCTTGTAAAGCCTTCTACTTACTATCTTAAAAATTGACATAACAGATGATATCCATACCATTATCCATAACAAGGTGACCATTGATATATGATTTGAAGTAGCTTCATCACTGTTGCACTTAAGGGCTTTTCTTTTCTTCTCTCTTATATGGCCTTTGATTGAGACTGTTTCACTCGAATCAGTAGCCTGAAGGATGTCCTCTTTTTCTTCATAGACTTCCTCTCTACTTGAGTTTGGAAAAATTCCATAGCAAGAAGATGGGTCTTCTGCATGGAACCAATCCAACATGATTTCTTCCTCATATAAATTTGCTTCTTCATACAGATCCTGCCTCTAGGTTATCCAATAATTCTTCTTCCATACAAATACCAATTGTGTGCATCATGCTAGTATGTCTTTGGTTGTCTAGACCTTCTTCTAAAAATATGTGCTGCAACTCTTTTCCCTCTTGCTTTACCCACATTGTGTCCTTACCCCAGTCGTGGAGCACATTGGCATGCCTTAACCAAGGTCTTCCAATCAGCAGGGTGAAACTTCTCTCTACTTATGACAACCTTAAGAAAACAAAGTCCAACTTAAAGATTGTACCTTGTATCTTGATTCGGACTCCAAGGTCCACTCCCATAGGCCTTACTACGCTTTGCTCTACCAATGTTACAGTGAAGTTGGCAGGTCTTGAAGCTTGTAGTCCAATCTTTTTCATGGTATGTTCAGGCATCAAGTTAATGCCATAACCTCCATCTACAATGACTCCTTGAAACTCATGTCCTTTGATAGTGACTGTTAAACAAGGACTCTTATAATCTGTGAGGGGTGATTTTTCCCTAAAATTGTATCTTTATGTAGAACAGCAGTCTTTTCCACTAAACTTGTTGTGGAAACCTCATCAATTATCAGCAAGAGTTCTGAACTGAATTTCCCATCCATCTTTATTAAATAAAAAATACTGACCTCTTTTTTCATGGACTTGAGTAGTCTTGAAGCTTTTGATTCCTTAACAACATGGGCTTCAATTGACTTATCAAACTCCTCATGAGCCCTGCTGAATGCATGTCCAATAGCGTCATGGGTACCTATGAGATTTTCTTTTTGCCTTGTATCTTCACATGTGGTGGCTCTATCTTCAAAATTCTTTTTGCCTTTGTTCAATCCATTAATCCTTGATCCTTGACCCATTTCTGCTAGAGCCTTCCCCTTGCTTCTTGTTTGCACTAGTAAAAAGCTCAATTTCTTCTAATTGCACCACCCTGGTAGATGGTGATGGCACATTAACTTGATTTATCATTCCTTCTTTGTGCACAAAAATACATATATAGGGCATAATTTGATAGAAGAAGAAGAAAAAGAAGAATTGATAGCCCTATTGAGAGAGTATAGAGACATGTTTGCATGGAGCTACAAGGATGATCCATTGCCTTAACCCATTTCTTTACCTTTGATACTTCTTTAAAAGTTCTTGGTTCTTGTCCCTCAAGAAGTTTTTCCATATAAGCTTCATGAGAAAATCTTTGCGCGTGCCTTCTTTCTCTTATTGGATACCTTGATTGACTTCTTGTCCTACCATGCTTTTCTTGCCATCGAGTTTGGGTTCTTCTTGATGTAGAACCTTCACTTTTATCTTCTTCTGGCTATGATCATGAACATGGCTATGCCACAAGGTAAATCTGATGAGCATGTTTTCTACATAGATTCAGGTTGTTCAAATCATGTGGCAGGAAATGTGGCACTCGTATCAGATTTAGAAGATCCAAGGAATAAGCATGAGGTACAAACAAATGATACAAAACATCCTGTGGAGAAAATAGGCAATGTCAAAGCACCTGATGGAAACATCAACCTACTCAGTAAGGTACTCTATGTCCCTACCATTACAAAGAATTTGATAAGTGTTGGGCAAATAGTAGAGACAAGGTTGCAAGTCAGGTTCACAAAAGCAAGGAGCATTTGTTGAAGATCCAAGTCAAGGATTCAGAAGAATTGCAAAAGGTGAAAAGACAGGTAGATTGTTCACATTTGAATTACAAGACACTAGAAAAATTGCTCTCTTTAATTATGGTAGTCAGACACTCACAGAATTGGAAGTATGGCACAAAAGGTTAGCACATATTGGTGAAAGGTCATTAAAGAGAATTTGCAGGGACCAAAGTGTACTTGGACTCCCTAATTTGTCAAAACAACATATGATTTATAAGTGTAGTGCATGTCAATTTGGAAAGTCTCACAGGTTACCATTCATGAAGAAAGGTTATATGCATGGAGATCTCTTGGAGTTGGTTCATACAGATGTATGGGGACCTAGCAAGGAAGCTTCAATATCTGGATCAAGGTATTATGTTTCCTTTATTGATGATTGCAGCAGATGGACTATCCTGTTCTTTATGAAACACAAAGATGAAGTTTTTTCATGTTTCAAAAGATATTTGGCTCTTGTGGAGAATCAAATAGGTAAATCACTAAAAAGGCTAAGGTCAGATGGAGGGGGAGAATACTTCTCCCATGAGTTTGATTCTTTTCTTCAAGAAAGAGGAATCAAAAGAGAGGTAACTACAAGGTACACTCCTGAGCAAAATGGAGTGGCAGAAAGGAGGAATAGGACAATTGTTGAAGCTGCAAGGTCTATGTTAAATGAAAAGCATTTACCTAATTACTTATGGGCTGAGGCTGCATCTACAGCCACTTACTTGATTAACAGGTTGCCTTCAAAATCCCTTGATGGGATGACTCCATATGAGGCTTGGAATGGAAGAAGACCAAGCTTAGATCATTGTAAAATTTTTGGATGTATTGCTTTTGCTCATGTTCCTTCACAGGTTAGAGGCAAGATGGATCCAAAGGCAGAAAGGTGTGTATTTATTGGATATGACAACAATCAAAAGGGCTACAGGTTATACAACCCTACCAACAAAGGATTCTTGGTAAGTAGAGATGTAGTTTTTGATGAGAACAATTCATGGTATGAAGATTCATGCAGGAAGGTCAATTTACCATATGATCTTGAAGAAGATTTTCCAAAGCTTGGTAGAGAACAACCAAAGATTGAAGAACAAGACACCTCGGAGGATGATGAAGAATCTCATATGTAAAAGATCAAAGCATGGAAGTCTAAAGGTAAAGCAAAATTGCAAGGAACTTGGACATGAGACAGAATCATCACATCATGGCCTAAGAAGATCTATGAGGGAAAAGAAAAAACCAGAAAGGTATGGGTTTGACACCTCATTAGTAACTAAACATTCTATCTACATAGCACAGGACATAAACCAAGAGGAGCCATCATCATTTGAAGAGGCCAAAGCAAAAACAGAATGGAAGCATGCAATGAAGGAAGAGATTGAAGCACTTGAGGAAAACAACACTTGGGATTTGGTGCCCAAGACTTCATCCATGAAGGTAATAGGCTCAAGATGGGTCTATAAACTCAAGAAGAATTCTGATGGTTCCATTAGCAGGTATAAGGAAAGGCTTGTAGCAAAAGGCTTTGCACAAACTCAGGGAATTGATTATGAGGAGACTTTCTCTCCTGTGGCAAAGATGCCTACTATTAGGGTTTTGCTTAGTATTGCCTCTTCCAAGAATTGGAAGATACTTCAACTAGATGTAAAGAATGCATTTTTGAATGGTTGGATAACAGAAGAGGTATATATGGCACAATCACCTGGTTTTGAGAACCAAGTTTATCCTGATTATGTGTGTAAACTTAACAAAGCATTGTATGGTCTCAAGCAAGCTCCAAGAGCTTGGAATTTCAGGCTTGTTTCATTCTTGCAGGATAAAGGCTTTCAACCAAGCAAGGCAGATCCTTCACTCTTTATTAAAAAGAGTAATTCCGAGGTCATCTACCTATGTGTATATGTAGATGATATTATATTGACAGGAAATGATGTAGATGGTATGAAGAAGATCAAAGATCAGATGAGAGAAGAGTTCAAGATAAGTGATTTGGGTTCACTTACCTACTTCCTAGGTTTGGAAGTTGTCTACAAAGATCATGGTTTGTTTCTCACTCAAAGAAAGTACATTAAGGACATGTTGGCAAAATTCAAGATGCAAGATTGTAAGATTGCAGGTACTCCAATGGAGGTCAATCACAAATTGAGCTCACATGAAGGTGAACTCATAGAGGACATCACATCATATCAAAGTCTAGTGGGTAGTCTCAACTATGCCACATTGACAAGAGTAGATATATGTTACAGTGTGAGTGTGCTAAGTCAATTTATGCACACACCAAGGAAACCACATATGGATTCTCAAGTATCTCAAAGGAACCATAAATGAAGGACTTTATTATCCTTATTTATCTGATTTAGGTTTGAAGCTATTTTCTGATGCATATTGGGCTGGCTCCAAGGAAGATAGAAGGAGCACTTCAGGTTATCTTACCTTTGCAGGTTCAAAGCTTATTTCATGGTCATCCAAGAAGCAACCCACAGTTGCTCTCTCTTCTACTGAAGCTGAATATAGAGGTCTTGCCATAGCTACACAAGAAGCTATGTGGATGAAGACATTATTCAAAGATCTTGGATTGGAGTTTGGAACTCCAACTATTTTTGGTGACAATATGAGTTCTATTCACTTGGCTGCTAATCCTATTTTTCATGCAAGTACTAAACATATTGAAGTTCATTATCACTATGTATGAGAAAAGGTTCTAAGCAAAGAGATTCAAATATCATATGTGTCCACTCATCAACAATGTGCAGATATTCTAACCAAAGCATTGGATGGTACAAAGCTTTGCAAATTCAAGGCTATGATTGGTTTGCAGGTAATCTTGGAAGATTGAAGACCTCAAGCATACTTGGCTTGAGGGGGAGCTGTTGGAGCAAGTCTATGACAAGCCTAAGTATTGGCTTGAGTCTCACAAAGTCTTAGAAGAAGCTTTAAAAACAAGACTATGTAAAGTTCACGTTGTGAACTACCTCTTGTAACTTTTGAAGAGTTTACTTAATGTAAAAGTAAGAGAATCTTAAGTGGTTGAGTCCACTTGATCAAGAATGGAAAGAGGAGCCACGAATTCGTGATTTGTGGTAGGTAGAGAATCAAATCAATCATTGATTGATTAGAGAGTGATTGAGGGAAGTTAGCCTCCCAAACTCAACTATAAATAGATGGCAGTTTTAGTCGTGGTTAGAGAGACCTATGTGAAGACCTCCAAGAGCTGAGCTTTATGCCATATCAAGGTGTGATTACAAGGCACACATATGTATCAGTAATTCATTGTATTGTACAAGTAATATACTTTCATTTTCATGATTATTTGAGTTCATCTTTCCATGTTCTTGTGAAGTGTACTACTCACTGCCATTACTCTCAGTTTTTCTCAGTCAGCTTGCAGAGATGTTTTCTCTGAGCTTGGTGCATCATTTTCAGTGATGTAACTTGGTAAAGTTAGCTCTATAAGTCTACTATATGCTCACAAAGTTTCATGTCATTTGGATGTTGCAATCTTCAGTTATGTGCATTTGAAGTCAACAGGGTCTGTTCATCTTCACTTCTCTGTCAGGTACCCGACTTTTTCACTCATCTTGTCAGAGCCATTTCGCAGAGGTTACGTATCCAAATTCAGTGATTTAAAGATTGTTGGATTCAGCGTCCTGTGTAGTATAACCATACAAATTTTCATAATCATTGGATCTCTACATTTTGAGTTATGGTGATGTTTTTGCTCACTGCTCTCAAACTGTAGCAGCCCATGAAAATCGGGATGATGTCATCAGTTGTTAAAACTCATTCTCAGTGTGTGGTTCATTATTTTTGATGAGATTACTCTTGAAAGTTAGCTCTTTAAGTTACCTAGACGTCCCCAAGAGGAATTAAGCTAATTGCTGCTGTGCTCAGAGAATTATGTAAAACACTGGACAGGTGTATGAACCAAGAATAGCAAGTTTTCATCTCTGAGCTAACTCCAACTTATCTGTTTTGATCTATCTTTTTGAGAGTGATCTTCCAAGGTACATAGGGTGTCCAATACATCCATTGGCAAGCTAAAAGGGCCCACCATATACTCTTGGAGTTCATTTGGCTGGTGTAGATCAAGGATTTTGCAACACCTCTTCATCTTCAAGCACATACCTATCCATCTCTTCACAATTTCATCCCAATATAACAAGATTTTTGAGCTCGTCAATATGAAAATTTATCTCTTTTGTACCAAATCTTTCTGATGGATGTTCCAAAACACATAATGGAATTTATTAGACTAATAACAAGACTATAAGGTTTATTTGACACTCCAAGAGTGCAAGCATTGGTCCTATACTCCTTAGCTGGATCAAGCATCATCACTTTTAACTTCACATTTCTACCTCCTAGAAGCTTATCATAGTTCTCTCAAGTATTGCACGAGTGAAGTATACCATTGTTTAAAGTGCCTTTCAGACAGTTAAGTACATTAATAACCACATTCCACTATACATGTGTAGGCTTGTGCATGAATTATCAAATTACTTCAATTGCATTAGCAATATCTATCCACTTATTTAATCCATATATCAATGATCTAATCAATTATCTATAAGTGTGTACATATTCATAGAAACCAATATGATGCACACTCAATTATACATTAGACTCCATGGGAACTGTATTTGATTTACATTCTAACAAGAAAAACATGAAGTAAATCACATATGTACTCTTTTGACTCAACCATATACCATCTTTACCATAAGATACTTCAATACACAATGCAAAACATAAAATCCCAACATTAAAAATTGTAAAATCCATAATAACCTTTTTCTTGATCTCATCAATCTCTTCTTTAGTATTTCCTATAATAATAAAATCATCAACATAAATACGAATATATATGCACTAATTTCCCATAAGCTTCACATATAAAGAAGGATATAAAAAACTTGGTTTCTAACCTTGAATTTTTTAATAGATTACCAATTTTCGTTTCTAGGTTGTAGGTACCTGTTTCAACCATATAATGCTTTTTCTAGCCTACAAATATATTTTGTATACTTTGCATTGATGAATCTTGTTCATTGCTCCACATAAACATGTTCCTCCAATTCCCCATTAAAAAACATTTGTTTTAACATCAAGCTAAAATATATTCCAATATTTACCTCATGCAATTGTTCAAATAGTTTGAGTTATAGGCATCTTTTTAATTGGATGAAATGTGTTTTCATAATCAATTTGATATGTTTGTGCATAACATTTTGAAACTAATCTTGCTTGTACCTCAAAATAGAACCATCAATATTCCTTTTAATACAAAACACTTACTTATTTCCAATTACCCTTGACTTATTATCTTATGATATAAGCTACCATGTCGTGTTTTCGTGCAATGCATCTATCTCCTCTTGCATCTCATTCCAATAAATTTTCATTTGAATTGGCATTTCTATTGTTCAAAAACATTTTACATAAAAGATGAAAGTGATACAACAAGATTCAATATCTTTGCATTGGGTTTTGCTGTTATACTGCTCTTGTTCGTGTTCATGTATTGTCAAACCAGATTTAGAACTTCCACCAACTTCTACTTCATTGCTTAACTCAACAAGGCATGATTTACCTTTCCTTTCCTTTTTCAATGTAGATGAAAATCGTTTTTCATTAAGGTCATTCTGTTCTTCTAAATTAACTAGTGTAACATCATCTAAGCCATCCTTAATTTCTTTTGCAATTCTATGTTGTGTCCCATTATACCAACAATGATAGGATTTATGAATAGCTTTACCACAATTGAAACATTTAATATCTTGTTTACCTTTATATATACCACATCCTCTTCAAGAATAAGCATATATCCTCCTAGCATGTATATTCATATTTGAGTTGCTTGCATCATCATCCTTATTGCTTGTTAACTCGTTTCTATCTCCATGATCTCTCAATATTCCTCTTTTACCAAGTCTCTGACCACACTAATTTCTTGCATAAAGCGCGTGACCTAAAGTACCCATTTGCATTTATTTATGCCATTTATACTAGTATCTTTAAGTATCATAAGTGAAACCAATTCTCCAAAATCAAGTGATTCCTCTCTCATAAATACAAAATTTATAAAAGCTTTGCATTTCTCATCCCCTTTAAACTAGTCAAAACAAATGATCTGTTGTGCATGATATTGAACCAAGTGTATCAAATTTTTCTTAATTTGTAAAACATAACTATTCACATAGTATGCGACGTCCTTTTGTAAATTGTTTAACTCATTGTTTAGTTGATTACATTGTGCCTTTCTTATTGTTGAGAATAAACTTTCGTATATTTCCCGAATATTCTTAATTCTTTTAAAATCGTGTATGTGTCCTATCATACTTGACTCAATATTTTATGATATAAAAAATATTCTGTTTTTTGCATGGTTATTCCACCTTTAATATTCACGAATTTATAGTATTGTCAGATTTTTATGTGGCAAATCCGGTTGAGATTCGATCGCACTGATTATACCATGAAATTCAAGATATGCAGATATGCAAAAAGCACCACGCTTGATCATTTGTCTTGCTCAGCTTTTCTATTTGATAATTTTCCTCGACCATAATTGAAATATCCGGTTGCAAAAAAACCAGTTCAATTATCAAAATACATTTAACTTTTTGTATTTAAACGCCCTTTAAAATAACAACAACATATCGTATCGCATTTGTTTTGCATCTTGTGCATAATCCACATGTATAGAAATTCTGGTTTTCTATATTGCTCTGATACCAATGCTGAAATTTAACTCACAATACAGAAACATGTCTAAAACATTCAGACGATATCTTCTTCAAAGCAACAGTACTTTTTCATGCTAATTTAGAAACAAAAACAGTACAACGCTGAAGAATTTCTTTCAGAGAATTTAACTTTGCTCGTTTAAATTAATAAGCAGACTTTGAAATTCTGCGGATGTTTACAGACATGCTGCACGCTGATTGCATTTTGCTTGAATCTTCTGTATGATTAAACCCGCCTTTTGCACATATTTGCAAGTCAAATATATTTAACATGCGCAAGTGTGTTTGTGCACATACACACTAAGTAATGGATGCAAGTATACCTACGCTCAAATACAGATATACACACATAGATAAATATGTGTTGCATCTCACATATATTCAAACAATGTATTTATTCAAGACGAATGTCATGCTGATTTTTGCAAGCGCACATACTTTTCATATATGCTGTAGTTATATATTCAGCACATGCTAATCTGTGCAAATCTGCGTGCACTTCTCATAACTGCTGTTGTTTCATACATGCGCAGGAATGAAACTCTGTGATCTGATATGAAGACAAATAATTATGCATACTCTTAATCTCTGACAGACGCATGTACTACTGTAGTTGCATGTACGCAAATAGGTAACTGCTAACATACACTCGAACAAAGCAAGATTAGTCAATGTAAGTGTTGATGGGCAAGTAGAAGAACACTTAATAAATTTGTATACTCAGCAGTTCAATAGAAAGGAAGAAAATTAAATGTGCACCGTGCACAGAAGAAGTAGAGACAACAGCGATCAGAATACTGAAGCTAATGGTCGAAAGATATGATGACCCAATCACGATATACACAATCTTTATATATAGAGTTTTCAACGGAGGCTTTGCCCGCAAGCTTTAAAAACCGATGGTTCAACAACGAAAGCATTACGGCATATAATCAAAAGATGTTAAACAAACATTGACTAACTTGAGACGTGGCCGAAGATACGTATCAAAACACGGTATCTATGTAGAACCAAAAACGTAGGCTGTAGCTATGTAGTGGGCTATGGCTGCCTAAAGTACAGGAAAAAGCTTTCGCCAGTCTAGTTTAAAGTAAGGAGATGCTTATCTGAAAAATATCTACAAGTTGATACACATGCAGAATGGTCTTCACGTCATACAAATGTATTTGTAATACTTAGTGCTGACGTGATGTAGCTTTACTTCACCTTCAATAACTTTTATCTCGTAAAAAGTAGTAATGTAAAATACATATGGTTTGAACGGAAAAAAAAAATGCCTTTTCTTTAATAGAGAATATATTGATATTATCATAAACGATAAATATTTGATTGAAGTACATATTTATGAGAGATATTTTGAGCCAATTTTTTTCCAAGTTGAATACTGATGACGGGCACATCTGTAAAAAACACAAAAAACAAATCGTATTTATGAACTCCACCGCTCTGTAAAAATGTTGCCGCCGCGCGCATCTTTTCTGAAGTTTTACTCTCTCTGTCTATCGGTCAATGTCGTCTATGTGTGTTTCATGCCATAGCTGTGCACCTAACAGCAGGTATCAGAGCGACGATATGTATACTCTTGCGGGTCCGTGAATGGACACTACTCACATACTCTGAGATGAATGTATGATATTGTGGGTCCTTAATTGGACAACTCACGCACCTTGTGAGGTTTTATATTACCCTGCTGAAAACCTTGAATTTAAACAAAAATTGAGGGACCTGGTAAGGTTTTTAACTGGGGTATTCTCATGCTTGGAGATACTTTGGTATAGGTCGAAGACCAAAGAGAAGACAGTCCAAAGACCTCGTGCATTGATCACAAGATGAATGTATGATTTTTTAGGCCTCCCATCAGAGTATATTTGCTTACGTTACGGACTTTTATTGATGCTTTTACCCATAATTTGGGTTTTTGGAGTGGATTGATTATAGTTGACTTGGCTCATATACACTAAATTGGACAAAGGAGACTCTGCTGAAATTTTTTCAGAGAGGTAGATTGAGCATATAAGTGCATAGAGACTCACGGAGTGCTTAGAACAAGAGGAAAATCATTCAGATTACTTGTGAAGATTCAGTTTTTGGTGCATATATCTAGACAAACAGTCGAAATGTTGCCGAATTTTTTCAAAGCCTCACCATAAAATTGCCATAGCATAGAGAAGTGCCTAAATTACAAGAATGGGTGATAATATTGTGCAGATAGTTGGTGATAAGCTGAATAAAGACAATTACCACATATGATCGTATAGGATGGAAAATTTCTTGATGGGAAAAGGTCTATGGGGACTAGTGAATGGAGAGGACGAGTGTCGTGAGTTGCGAGAGAATCCGAATGCAGAAGAGCAAAAAGAATATAAAACGTGGATAGAAAAATCTAGAAAGGTTCTCCATTGGATTTTGATATGTATATCAGAGAGCCTGATTCCACATATTATGAAAGCTAGCACACCAAAGGAAGCTTGGGATATAATCCATAAGATATATGGTACATCTACAAAAGCTAGAAAAATTCACTTAAAGCAAAAGTTGCATCGCGTATGGCATGGAAATAGGTCCATAATGGATTATGTGGCTGAAATTAGGAAGATCACTGATGATTTAGCTTCCATAAATTGCACGGTTGATGATGATGATGATATGGTTTCAGTCATGCTAAATGGTCTAGGACCGTAGTACAAGAGCTTACATACTTCTATCTCAGTGAGAGGCACTGTGCCAGATTTTGACAAGCTAGTAGCTCTTTGCATGACAGAAGAAGTAAAACTTGGTTTGAATGCATCTGGAAGTGGAAATTCGAGAGATCATGCATTTTTTCAGCATAGCGGAAGAGGCTCTAGTCATGGAGGATCATCTTCTAGAAATGCAAATAGAGTGGATATGTCAAGAGGTAGAGGAAGATCATACTCTAGAGGTAGAGGAAGATCACAGGCACCTGGGAATTGTTACCATTGCGGCAAGTACGACCATTTTGAGAAAGATTGTTATTATAAGCAGAATAGTCAAAGAGGAAGAGGTAGAAGCCATTATGCGGCACATGGAAATTTCTCTGTAGAAAGTTCATATAGAGACTATGGCAGAGATAATATGTTTGGGATGGAGCATGTCTTGAATAGTATGTCAAAACTTGGAACAATATGAACTGGTATATAGACTCTGGTTGCACAAATCACATGACGAGTATAGGAAATTGCTTTGAGTCAAAGAAGCTTTGAAAACTAAAGAGTATGTAGCAATTGGTGACGATACCTTACATGTGATTAAGGATGTTGGAAATGTACCCCTAGTACAAAGAAATGGTGTTCGAAACACATTAAGTGATGTCTTACACGTGCCTAGCATTACAAAGAACCTAGTTTCGGTTGGTAAGCTCGCGGATCAAGACATGGAAGTTATTTTCAATAAACATGGCTGTTTTATACATGATTTCAAATATGGAAAAAGAGGAAAGTTACTTGGTGAGGGAAAGAAGATGGGTAGGTTGTTCACGTTTGATATGGGTACACCCCTTTATGAGAACATGTATGCCAAGAATAGTGAATATTCAGATATAGTTAAATTATGGCATAAACGAATTGGTCATATCAATTTGAGAAAATTGAAGTCCATGGAAAATAAAATGTTAGTGCGTGGTTTACCAAGATTTGGTCATTTAAACTTTGAAAGAATTTGTGAAGCATGTGCATTTGGAAAACATCAACGTATGAAGTTTCCAAGAAGAGAAATGCATAGGAGCAGACCTCTAGAACTAATCCATAGTGATCTGGTTGGACCTGCTAGAAACAAATAAGTTGGTGGATCACTATATTTTTGATATTCGTGGATGATTATAGCCGATATACATGGATTTACTTCCTGAAGCATAAGAGTGAAGTCTTTGAGTGCTTTGTGAGATTCAAAAATATGGTTGAAAAGCGTTTGGGAATGTATATAAAGTGCCTACGATCAGATTCAGGGGGAGAATATATCTCAAGAGAATTTGATCAGTACCTAAGTGATGATGGAATCACAAGGCAATTGTCTTGTAGATGCACACCACAACAAAATGGTGTTGCAGAACGAAAAAATCGTGTGATAGAGGAAGTTGTTAGAGCCATGTTGAATGAAAAGAACACACCAGATATGTTTTGGGCAGAAGCTTGTCATACGGCTGTGCACATTGTTAATAGAGCTCCCATAGGCATGGTTCATGATCTCACTCCTTATGAGAGGCTATGGAAGCATAAGCCTAATGTTAGCTATTTACGAGTGTTTGGAAGTATTTGTTATGTGCATGTACCTAGTTAGTTGAGACATAGGTTTGAGGCAAAAATCTGAAAAGTGCATATTTGTTGGATACTCAAAAGAGAAGAAAGGATATCGATGTTATAATCATGTTACAAAAGAATGTATAGTGAGTAGAGATGTTATATTCGATGAAAAAGCATCATGGTACGCACCCAAAGACATGGCTATGATAGAGAATGATATGGATGATTCTATGCATAATGTTCGTAATGAGCGAGGAACAAGTAGTAGGAATTTGGACCAAGAAGAGAGTCAAGACTATGGTTCATATGAGTTTCCTACACCTGAAACATCATGGAGTGAAAATGCAAAAGACTATGCGAGAAGAAAGGAGAAAGGGAAAGATACGTACATGTCTGATTTAGATATTGAAGATGAGATAGTTACAACTGGCATGTTGAAAAAGATGAAGGAAAAATATGTTCCCCCACATGCAAGGAAAGAGACACATGAAGAAACACCTTTGAGACGATCTATGAGAGTAAAACATCCTGTGGATAGACTAAATCTATATAATAAGTCTATGAAGCTTCATTATGCATACATGACTGAGAGAATCAAGCATGAGGAACCAAAGAATTTTCATGATGCGTCACAAAGTGAAGATTGGTGTAAAGCATGGATGATGAGGAACCAAAGAATTTTCATGATGCGTCACAGACCAGTGAACAAACATTGAATAATATCTGGTGATCGCGAGAAGCATTGTCAATGAAACTCTCTAGGATTAAGTTAGAAGATATGCTTGATCTATCATGATTTAAATCAAGAGAATGATCCACTATACAGTGAGATCAGGCTCAGACAATTTCACTGTTCTGATAGAGTGTGATAGAGATATGAGAGTAGGAAGTAATGAGCATGTATGTATTAAATCATGTAAAAGTACAACACCATTGGAAATAAACCATTGCTCAATGAGTGAGAAATGAGTGAGATATAAGGTGAGCTCCTCTTCTCAATGAAAGTACATGAATATGATCTCTGAACCTCGAGATAGACACGGACATTTCATATCCTCTTTTATAGTTTTGTGTTGGAGGCAAAGATTTGAATTCAAATTCAAATCTACACCTAAAAGTAAATCGAGAAGTATAGGATTGATTCTCTCTTGACTCTAACTACCAAAATATACGAGATTACATGCTTCCTAACACCTCATGGGTTTATTCCACTTTTACAAAGGTAATTGTAAGGCAAAGTTACAAGAGGTTGTACATATGAAGCCTTCCAAATGTAATGTCAACACATCAAGCTTATGTGAGGTAATCAAGAATGTAGGCTTGGGCTTAATTACACCAACACTCACGACCCTAACTAAATCAAGTACTCTTTCAGTAGGCATTAAAAGCAATGGATGTCAAATCTAAAAATAAATAAAAATCCATATTTTATCTTAACATTCGAGGTTTTAGAAAACCGAAATTTTCCTGCTTAAGCCAGTGCCAATCGGCCACAAGGCATAATAAAAAGTGACCTTTTTGGTTTTTAAATCCTAACATGTTAACACAACATACACATTATGATTCGAGATATACACATGTTAACACATTTATTTGTGGTATGTTTGATATAATGTAATGTGCATGAGTATGGATATATTTTATTTCTATGGGTCGCCTTCAAGTAAATGCATATATATATATATATATATATATATATATATATATATATATATATATATATATATATATATATATATATATATATATATATATATATATATATATATATATATATATATATATATATATATATATTATAGATGGGTTTACTTGAAGAAAAACTAATACATCATTCTTTCCCAAGTTCAATAACTAATGCACCACATGGTAGGAAAAGTGAGTTTGTAAAGTAGAAGCCGTATCTGACATTTAAAAATTGTATATTCTTCGATGCTAATGTCAAAAATTGTATATTCTTCGATGCTAAGGATAGGCGTAGTATTATTTGTATACGCTTATGCTTATTTTTGGCGAGATGTGGTGTCTAGTTGTATTTGAAATTGGATAAAAGGTATAATATATAAAGATGCCCAAACTTTGTAGGGTTCAGAAGGAATTATTTTCCTAATCCAAATAAGCATCTTAAAGAAGCTTTAATGTCTAAGTATGATGTCACATGTATTGGGCATTCTTAGCTTATCCAAACTACGAGATTTTGCCTATCTTGATTTAATGGGCAAAACTACCTATCTTGATTTTGCCTATCTTGATTTAGCTTATCCAAACTCCGAGATAAAATAATGGCCAACAGAAGAAACAAATCGAAATACTTTATAATATGAACTAGAAAACGCATTAGGCACATTCAGTAAAAGATGAACCAAATATTTGGGATATACGAATGGAATATGATGTTTTGTGAATAGCAAAGGTGCCAAATGATCTATTTGTTTAGAGACTTCACATGCATCTACAAATTCGAAGGAGGTCCATGTGAATAACGCCAAATCGTTATTATTGAAGACTTAGCATGTTGAGAATCGGTTTATGGATGCAAAAGTGGCTTATAGATCCCCTTTAACACACTTCTATGCTTGATATCTCCCATGAAACGCATGAGGGATTATAAAATCTTGTGCATGAATCGGTTCACTATGGCTTGAAAGAATTGATATTCTAAGATCTCTTGATTTAGTAAGCTTACGTCAATGTGAAACAAATGATGCATTTGGAAACGGCCGGAAGGTCGATCGTCTTGGAGGCCAATTCTTTCCAGTTTCAAGTCATCTCCGAGCTTGCGAGACTGTTGTGATCAAACCAGAACCAAGGAATACAATCGCAAGGCATCAGGTATTATTCACAGAAGCTTACGCGTTTAGGACGTAATGGATGTAGTTCGTCATACAAAGATTGTAGAGCATGCGCAAGACGACGAAAACACATTGTTACGGTCATGGACGTACGTAGCTGCCCGTATTCATTAGTTGATTATATATTACATACATAGAAAATTATTGCGCCTGTTCATGGCATGGGGCAGTTCATGGAGTAGTGCAGATGTGTGGCTTGGTCACTTACGGGGGACACGCACATTTAGTTGTACGATGAAAGAGAGCGGCTTGGTTTGCTAATGGGACAGCACAGTAGACGATCCCTCGCAATGAGTAGCGTCGCAAGTTGGAGAACATCGCAACAAGTAATGTCGCAAGTTGGGCAGCACACTGATGATTTACTGCGCTGTCACAAACATTGCCGACAAGGCTCAAGCAGAACTACACGCACAGATCCTGCATGTTGCTCGAGCGAGAGTTATGTCTTCATTAAAGTCCAGAACAACGTGTGCATTCCACAACTTAAATTGTCGCCTGTGCTTGAGAACTACGATAAGAATGACGACACATTCAATGTGGTCGCAAGTTGGACGAATCACACATCAAGATATTCTTACGCATTGCCATTTGAAATCTCTGGACTCTGACTATGAATATATACTCTACAGCTTCCTGTAACCAAAAGCGTATCCATCAGCAGATGCATCATTGAGCAGCTGCGCAACTGCTAGCCTCTGGCATAAAAGGATACTTGTGACCAATGTAAGTGCAGAGACTCGAGAGTGTTCAGGTGAAGGTTGCCCATCGCGACGTTCAAGGCAGAAAAAAAGAAAAACAAGAAGAAAAACTCAACAAGACTGTATTTACAGTTATCTACACTTCAACATACTGCGCTGCAATTATTATTCGTGCTGAAAACGTGAAAAACTTTCTCATACCTGCTTTGTGCTTAGATTTGCAGCCCCACTGGACTTTATTGACTTTCTCAGGCCTCACATGACACCTTTTAGAATCATAAGTATATTAGGTATATACATTGTGTAGATACATCATAGTAGCATGCTCATATCTCGAATCATCATGTGTATGTTGTGCTAACATGTTAGGATTTAAAAAACAAAAAGGTGTTTTCTTATGTTTCCATGTGGCCGATTGGCAACAGCTGAAGCAAGGTGGGGGTGTCACATGTTTTGGAACGGGAGAGAATATAAGCACGTTAAGGTCATGGAGACAATGAGCTTGAGAGGTGCTCAAACAGAAAAAAGAAAGCTTGTGGTGAAGAAGAGAGAGGACACAACCAAAAGGTCTGTGAGAATCAGAGAAAACAAGCGTAAAAAGGGGACTGAAGACGGGTAGTTTCGGGAGGAGAAGATTGTTCCCCGGAAAGCATGAAACCTATGGAGTGGCATTCTCAATGCAAGAGCGAGAGGGGTGAGATGGTGCATCTCTATAGAAGAGGGGACGACATCGACTGCTCGTGACCTCCCCTATTGTCCTTTTGATCTTCTTGTGATTTTTCATTTAGGTAGTTGAAGAGGAATAAAGAAGGTAAGTAGCAAAAAGGCTAGCATATGAGGGGAAAAATCATTTGATGACTACAAGGAAGCTTTAACAAACGTTAAAAGGGAAAGAGGAGAGCGTTTGGAATGAAACTTACCATATGCACAATCTGGATATGGCTGGAAAACTCATCTCGACTTGTCACTTCTTAACCAACAAGTATAGAGCTTCTCACGGATCACACTCACATACTAACACATATATCCTCACACTCACGGATCAACTCCTTACGCACTTTCTCTCTTTCTCTCTCTCTCTCTACATACACATCAGAACACTAGTAGGAGATCAAACAATCCACGAGTTTCAACCCCCCTACCGTTCTCACCTATGATTATTAAGATGCTCACAAATTATCTCTTATCGATTATAGCACATGCACAGTTTCTCACTTTCTCCTTCCACACATATTATTATAGCTGTTTTTTTTAATAACCCGAATTCTAGTATGCACAAAGATCATATTTGGAGAAGAGTAAAGGATGTTGTCAATTAGCAGACCAGTACATGATAAAATAAAAGATCATGAGGGAAGCAGATTCATGAGTTGAACGTACTAAGGAGCACGCTTTCGCATAGGAAGTACATGCAAGCTCTCTATGGGGGATTTGTGGGTCAGAGTGGAGGATTGGCGGGTCGTGCAGTGGGGGGTTGGTGGGTCGTAGAGTTTGGGGTTTGCATGTTATGGAGTTGGGGATTTGTGGGTCACAGAGGGTGGATCTGCGAGTCACGGGGGGGGGGGGGGGGGGGGTGGGGGGGGGGTTTGCGGGTACTACAGTGGGGGGTTTGCGGGTTGCATAGTGGGGGGTTTGTGGGCTGCAAATTGGGGTTCGCAGGTTGCAGAGTGGGGGTTTGCAGGGCGCGGAGTGAGGGTTCATGGGTTGCGGAGTGGAGGGTTTATGGCGGCGAGGAAGAAAAGGAAAAATAAAGTGGAGGGTTCATGGGTCGCGGAGTGGAGGGTTCATGACTTGTTGATGTGCTAGCGAAGAGAACAAGAAAGACGTCGAAATCCTTATCGCTTCATCGAATCTTCTCCTAACGACATAATCCAAGATTCTATTCATGTTCAGAGTTTCACATTCCACATAAAAGCTCACAAGACCGTGCATACATATGAAGTTGATGGCATGTTTAGAGTCACATGGTATGGCACTGAGGATTTGGGACTCTAAGCAATTCAAGTCTGTAGCATCCTGCTTCTGTAGTATCTCCTTCCTTGTGTAAGGAGAATGTAGACAATCACATGAGTGCCTATCTTTAGAGAGACATCATAACAATTCCCACAACAGTCATGTGCATGGCCTGAGACAGAGAGAGAGTGTTGATATATTTAGGTAGTGATGTGTGTGAACACTCTACGACCACCGGGGCATTTTTTTCCCTCTTTAGGAGGTTTTTTTTCCCCCGGCTTGTATATACGCCTATTGCCCTAATGGGCTACTTATCTTTGTACATTCTCTAGTAATACATTCAGTATTGTGTGTTTGTGCTCCAAGCTTCTTCTTCTTCCTTTTGCTGTTCGCGTGCTTCAGCAGACGTCTATCTCCAACAATTGGTATCAGAGCAGGTCGTCGCTTCTTCTAGGGCGCCGTCGACACTCCTCCGTTTGCAGTCTCAGATTCGCACGAAATTTGGTGAGCATACTCAGGGTGTTTTCCGAGATCAAAACATCTTCGCTCTGTGGTGCCGAAATCGCGATCTGAGCTCGTTTCGGCCTCTGAATGCACTATCGCAGCGCTTGTGCAGGCTATTTTATCCTTTTGTGCCAAAGGTATATACCAGTTTCTGTTCGCGACTTTAAGCATCTCGAAGTCTGCTACAGGTTTAGCAGAACTCGTCTATGCAGTTCCATACAACGTTTTGAGATACAGTCAATTTTGTGCATCAAGGTATTTTAGTCACCGGCCATGGCTGAAAGCAGTGATGTATTCCGTATGTTGGCTGTTGAGGATAAGTTGGATGGTACTAACTACCCATTATGGGCTTATATGATGCGACATGTACTAGTTGCAAAAGGATTGTGGAACATTATGCAGGGTGTTGAAAGACGTCCTGTTACACCTGTAATAACAGGTACTGCAAATACAGGTGTTGGAGCTAATGAAGATGGTGTCGAAGATGATATTCCACAGATTCCTGTTCGTGCTGACTGTTTTCTGTTGCACCTACTGCAGAGCAGATTCGTTGGGATGGCAGAGATGCCCAGGCACATGCATTGATAGCTTTGTCTGTCAAACGTGCCACTATTCCTCACATTCGCTCTTGCAGAACAGCAAAGGATGCTTGGGATACACTTACCACTTTGTACCAGGCTAGGAATGAGGCTCGTGTTGCTTACCTCAGAAAACAGTTGGAGAGTGAGCACATGAATGAAGGTGATTCTATGGACAGTTTTCTTACAAAGATCAAAGACCTAAAGGAACAATTGATTTCTGCTGATGAGATTATACCAGATAGCTCACTTGTGTAGACCGTTCTGAATAGTCTTCCTGATTCATATCAGAGTTTTGCCTCTACTCTTCGGTTGATGATGAAAGGCAATCCGAATGCCTTGTCATTTGAGGAATTCGTCTCTGTTCTGTTGCAGGAAGATCAGTCCAGGCAAAACAGGTCCATTATGCGTGTTGCAGATCAAGCTTTCCTGGCTAGTCAGAAGGGCAAAGGAAAATGGAGCTCTTCTACTAGTAAGCAGAAATCTGCGAATGCTGCACAATCGAAAAACCAGGATAAAGATGAGAAGAAATCAGAAAAGCAAAAATTATTCTGCAAGTACTGTAAAGGAAATGATCATATTATAAAGAACTTTCCAAAACTGGCTGCTAAAGAGGCAAAGAAGAAAGAGGCTAGAATGGTTGCTGCAGAGGCCTCTACACCAAAAACAGAGTCTGCAAATCTTGTGCAGGAAGAAGAATGGGCGTTTACTACTATATG
>MU263496.1:0-41942 GCA_020310875.1 Ceratopteris richardii
TCTATTTCTTGTTTCATCTTTGTTGTGTAATTATCGCTATAAGTGTAGGGTTTCTGCTTAAAGGGTTTCACTTCTAAAGACATCGAAATTCTATGAGAAAAGATGTCCAAGTCTACTCATTTTAAGTCTTTGTAGCTCCATGCTCTTAACAATGCAATCATCTCCTTTTCATCATCTTTGGTCAAATCATGTCCTATGTACGTACATCGTTCTTCACAGTCTTCTATGGTTACAACAATTTTCTTAGTTTTCTCTTTGTTATCGTATATCATTCTAGTGCATAGGCTCGGACATGAATTGATCTAGGGTTTTCTTTAGCACCAACATCTCCAGTGGCTCTTTTCTCTTCCTACTATGACTTTACACATCCATAAGTGGGTGTCTTCATGCATCCAAGAGGATTCTAATCCAATGGAGTGCACTGACTCCATGTTGCCTGATGCTCTATGGGTGGGGTTCCATTGTAGGGGCAGTACATCTCTATGTGAATATTCCTTGAGATTAACTTTAGTGGTGAATCCTAAATGTTGCAGGTATAAAGAATTGGTTCCCCAATCTTGCACTATCTGCAATTATCATCTTGTAAACATGATTCTTGCTAAAATCACACATGGAAAATGTGTGCTCTAAATCCACACCACAAATGGTAAGATTTATCCCTTTTAGTAATCCTAGAGGTTTCTCGATGTGTCCATCTACCATTTGTAGTTTCATCCTCATTGGCCTGAGTGTTGGTTTGCCCTAATGCTTTTATAAGGAAGTGGTAGCAATGGCAACTCTTGCACTTGAGTCCAAGATTGCTTTGGTGGTATAGTCCTAATAGGTAATAGGGAGATATGTATTCCTTCTTCTCCTTCAATCATATCTCCTATCTTGTCTAAGGGTATCTTTGAGACTGTCTTATGTGTCCTTACTTGAGACAGTGGCTTTGTTACTTCTGGCACTTGACTTGCTATATGCTTCATAATTTTGGTTTCACTTTCAATAGCTTCTCTAAGGTGAGATGACACTGTACCTTGGTATTTCTTACCGCGTCTATGTTCTTAGGTATAACTGACTCCTCATTTCATATCTGACAATAGGGGCTCTCATTTGAATAGACTTAGGCTCCCGTGGGCCTATGAATTGTGGCAATTCCCGCAAGGAATTGGATTCAAAGTCTAATCATTCATTAATTTGAGCAACTTCCAATTCTCCATAAATAGAGGGAATGTCCCGTGGGAATTGATCATGAAGATCATCTACTAGCTCAATGGATGGAGGATTCTTGCTCTCCTTGGCCCATTTCTCCTCTTGAATCTCTCTAAGAATTCTTGTGAATATTGGTTCAGAGAAGAAGAGATTTCTGGATTAGTGGAGTTAGAGACATAGGCTTCATTGGGAGACAAGCTTATTCTTTGCTTCCTTGGTTACTTAACTTTGATGTAGCTAACTTCCCTGATTTGGCCATCTTCTCTAGTCTCTCTAACAATCCACCAAAATGCAATTGTGCCTTGGCTTAGTTAGTGCATTTGAAGAGATGACTGACCTCAAACATAGTTTGACCCAATTCCACCATTTTTGCACACAAATTAGTTCTTTCAATTTCTAAGTCGGCTCTAGGATAACACTTATCTAACTCTACCATATTTGGAACTTCTTGGATTCTGGCTTGATATGCCTTGAACATAATGTCAAGATCTTTTGGACTAGGATCTACTAGGACTGATCCTACTCTAGGTGGGGGTGGTTAGGTGGGATGGTTTTGGTGTCATGAGGGTGGTGGGTTGTGAGAGTGTGTGTGAGATGTGATCTCTATTAGTTTAGTGTGAGTTTCCCTTAAGCTCTCTTTGAGTTCACTCATCTTCTTTGTACATTGTCTCTTCATTCTTTCACGGCTATCTTTCTAGGATCTCCTTCTCTTTTTAGTTGTGCTCTCAATCTCACTATTGTCTAGGCTCTCCTATGGACTTGTGGCTCTGCTTTGTTGTAGGGCCTATGCCCTCTTTGCTACTTGCACTAGGGTTGCCGTTATTGTACTCCCACTAGAGTCTACAACCAATCTAATAACATTGATCAGTGCGATTTTGTATGCATTTATTGGATTCCTTGGGAAATCTCGTAGGAGGTGATCCCTACTGCAATCTGGAGAAAATTCTTGGATAGCCAATGATTGGGTTTTCTTGGTGCAGGGATTGGGAAATCTCTAATGAAGTTATATCCTTGCACCTATAGCATGACCCTCTAGGTGCTTGGAGTCTCAACTATCTTGATTGGGGCCAAGGGTTAGGATTTGTATGCATCACATTCGAATATTCTGTCTCCCAACTAGGTTCACTAGAGTTTTTGTAAGGGTAAATCTTAGTGTGCTCTAGTGAATCCATGTAGTAAGCCAGTGGACTATCTACATGAGTGGAGTTGAAGCTTTGAGCATTCCGATCACTTTTTTAAATCAATGGGGGTGTGGGTACTAGGGCTCTACTCAAGTTGTTGTTGGCTGATGCATACTTGACTAGCATTACATTGGTTGGTGGTGGAGGCTGTTGGCCTAGAACTGGTTGAGTTCTTTGCTGAGCTTGGTATGGTGGTTGGTAAGGTTGTAGGGGCCTAAAGTATTGTTGTGGTTGGTATGGATTTTGGTATCTCCATTGTTCTTGATATGGCTATGGATAATTTTGCCTAACCACTTACTTGTTGTAAGGGAAATCTTTTTAGTGTGGTTAGTATATCTCCTTTCAATGGTGCAATATTGGCTATTAGGGTTTCCTTGGGATTGAGCCATGATTGGACAAACATTAGCCATATGGTCTCCTCCACATGTGTAGCATCTCTTCACGAAGACCATTCTAGGTGTGTGTTTGCTTGAGACTCCTTATTTTTTAGCTACCTTCTCTGTCAACTCATCTATTGAAGTAGATGGTTTAGACATGAAACTTGTAGCACTATCCAACTCTTTCTAAATCTTTGAAAGCTCTAGATCATCACCCAAGTTATCCTCTATGTCTATGCACATGCACACACACTGCTCTATGCTCACATGTTCCTTCAAGTACACATACGACTGTAATTGGCACTTAGCAAGCCATCAAAAAATAATGCCACTTGTTGTCTCAGAGATGAGCATGTTATGCATTGACTAAGTGTCAAGCATTGGTAGGAGGTTAAGCACATCTTTCACTACTTGAGTGGTACCAGGCTACTTGGATGTTTTTATCCCAAGGGGGGATCACTGCCACCAGATTTACATGCTTTTTCTGACTCTGACTCGGCCAGTTGCTATGACATTGGTGTCCACTAGTGGCTTTTGCTTGATGCTTGGTAGCTCATGTATATCTTGGTTGAGCAAGAAGCAGCCTACTGTGGCCACTTCTAGTTGTGAGGCTGAGTATAGGGCAGCTTTCAGAGGATTGTTGAGTGTGTCTGGCTCATATGCCTTATGGCTGGTTTGGGTGTTGGTCAGTCTTCTGCCACCACCATCTTCACTAACAATCAGAGCCCATTGGTAGTTGTGAGGAACCCTATGTTCCATGCTCGCACTAAGCACATTGAGGTGCATTATCATTATGTCAGGGAGAGGTTCTCTGCTAGAGAGATCAGCTTGGCATATGTGCCCACACAGGAGAACATTGCAGACCTTTTCACTAAGGCTATGCCTAGGGAGAAGTTTGAAGCCTTCTGCAAAGATTTGGGCTTACTTCCTTTTGTGGATTGATTCCACATAGCTTGACACTTCCTTATACATGAGTGCCAACTCCTTGTTCATTGCATCACTCTCGAGGGGGATTTGTTGATATATTTAGGTAGTGATGTGGACCACTAGGACACTTTTTTCCCTCCTTAGGAGGTTTTTTCCCCTGGCTTGTATATATGCCTATTGCCCTAACAAGTTACTTATCTTTGTACATTCTACTGGTAATACATTCAGTATTGTGTGTTGTGCTCCAAGCTTCTTCTCCTTCCTTGTGTTGTTTGTGTGCTTACAGAGACCTCAAACAACAAAAGTCACCAAGATATCATTTCCCAAGTGGAAAAACAATTTCCATGTTGCATGAGGCGGCTTTACGATTCTATAAAAAAAACATCCCATGGTCATTAAAACAGGTTACAAATAGACTGAGGTGATCATAGAGAATAGAGGAGTAGAGACTAGAAAGCACCCATATTGTAAATATATCCTTGATGGTTAAGCTTATTCAAGAAAAAGCAAAGGAACCAACAAATGTGGACAAGATACTCCATGATCTAATGGGAGGATACCCACACAAATAAAATATAATGATATCATGAAGAATGGAACTGTGAAGCTAGTGGGTTGACCCCCTAAGTGAAAATTCATTGGTACCAAGTGGATTTGGAAGCTGAAGTACAATTTTGACGGTACTTTGGAGAAGTACAAAGCAAAACTTGTTGCACATGGCTAGTCACAAGTCAAAGGAATTGACTTTTGTGAATCATTTGCCTCATATTGTATAAATCATGGGTTCAAAAGGCTAAATATATGGATTCTAAAGGTTAGAATATGACATATATTTGCCTTGGTTTAACCCCTTAATTACCCTTGCAACATGCTTGAATCTTTGGGTTGAGCCCTTGGTTTGAAACCTTGGGTTATTTATTCATATGATCTATTGAATAGTTGTGAACCTTAGGCTTGATTTATCCAAACGTGTGGGAACCTTAGTCTTGGTAGAAGCTTCTCTAAGTGCCACCTTAGGGTGTATGTGAGAGGAGAATACTCATTTTATTTAGAAGGCATGTGATAGTTGTTGGGAGATTAGAAGACATGGAGAGGTGGATTATGGCATATGGGAAAGCTCATAGGCTACAAGCCTTAAAGTGATGTAACATGATTATCCTTTTCCATACCCCTCCAGGCTTCCTTCTCTATCCACAGACCCATTATGGAACTCCTTTGTATCCTTTGCATGCATGTAACCAATTTTGGGCAAAAAAGATGCTTGCACCTTGTGAACTCACATACAATATGAATCTAACTCCTATTTGCAAGTAGGTACAAGATCATTTGTCCTTCTTGGGGCTTTCTTTGATTCCAAATAGGGGGTTTATCTCATTCTTCTATTCATTCCTATGGAAGCTTAATGATTGCAACTCCAATTTGCCAACCAACAGAGTGGGTATATTAGCCATGAATTTTTTAGGACTAAGAAAATGAACGTTCCCTGTTCCTTTCTTTTGTCTTCTTCTTAGTAAGTGATTGACTAGTGTGTGACATGGTGCTCTCCTCCACTCTAGCTCAAGAAATGGACACTTATAATCTCAAATAGTATATCCCCCTACCTATCAGACCTCTGTAAGGTATAGTTACACCGAAGAATGCGTCTGTTTATTAATCTTCAAAAGGAGCCCTTTCACCTCCATGCTTGTTCAAGGATGGCCCTATGTTCACACATCTACTCCACATGGTAATGTTCAAATGTTTGATCTCAATACATACAGAGGATATTGCCTTCCCTCTTCTTCACTTTGAACCACACTCAAAAACGGGTTGAAATACTCCTTGTGGATCCAAGTTGTTGAGATATAAGTCATAAAATTTTGATATTTTTAGTATCATGAGGAATTATCATGCAGGTTCATGAATGGATGAAGAAATTCCTACATCAGATTATGGTTTCTTGGCTCTCTGACTACCCATATTCCTGGGATTATGTATAAGCCTTGAAGCCCATGGTTTCATTACATGAAAGTAGATATGTACAACATAGCAAGGATGTTTCTTAGTAGCATGGCTTGATATTTTGTTAATGTATGTCGTACTCATGTTTTATGCAGCTTAGTATTTGCTTTACTTCATTGTGTATGTATGGAAGCTTTGCAGGTTGATATAGCAAGTCACTAGATTTTTTTGTCTATGGTAGGGGGATGTTGACCAATGTGTTGGAAGTATGATGCACAAAAGGCGTTTGGTTGGGGGTGTGTGATTGCCCTACTTGGGGGATTGTGTCCACACCTCCTACCTCACTTAGAGGCTATGGTAGAGAAATGTTTTGCTATCGAAATCATTCCTCAGGGATAGTGTCCAAAAACTCCACCTAAACTTTGGAAAGAACTTTGTTTTGACATTGATTAATTTTTTGAAATTCTTGTATGCTTGAGGAATGATTGTACGTTTATAGTCATTATGTTTTCTCTTTCTTATGCTACAATCACACGAGGATATTATGTCAATTCACTCCATTTTTCAAATCACTTCTATGTTCTAAAGTATACATCACACACTAAAAAATGAAGGAAATATGTTACAACACTCTAGTACGAGGAACTAAAAAACCACATCTACAACATTTCTCTACATTGCAACTTGTCATACATGCACTTATTCGATAACCATTAGGAAGGTTATATGGTTGTGGCATGGAATTTGAAGAATTTTTTGTTATTTGTGCTACTTGAGTCTTGGATTTTTGGAGTTTTTCATCCTTAGATTATAGGATATTGAAGGATCTTCATGACAATTGTGTTGATTTTGTGACTATCCCTAGTGGGATCGTTTTCAAAATCCAACACCTACACTAGGAAGTTGAAGATTTTCATCTTTGTTTGGGCATCCATGGGGGTGCATAGTGTGTCTTGAAGGGTTGATGCCTCTCTCAAGTTGGAAACCAAATATATTGGGGATTCATTTGGATGCATGCTCATTGTTTTCCTCTTACTTTTTTGCTTGATGCATCTCAAGGTTTTTTATGCACATCATGCAAGGAGTATTGCTACTCTGGTTTGAGCACCTTCTAGGTATGCACTTATGCTCATTGGCCATGCTAGTGAGATGAAAATTTGTGCTTCATGTTTGAGGATTAATGTTTGTGCATCTTTGAGGATTTTGTTTGTTATTGGTCTTGTAAGTCATGCTTCTTTGGTTGTTCATAGGAAATTGGAACTTATTGCATATATGATTGGTCCTACGTGTGAAAAGGCATATAGACACTTACTTGAGCTCAGTTCATGGGGGAGGGATATTATACTTTCATGACGTAACTATTGGGAGTTATGTTAGACTCACTTTGGGGTTTGGCCTCATCTTAAATATATCCATGCACTAAAAGTTTATTTGACACATGCTCTTTATGCAACTACCTTCTAAAAAATAATCAATTTATTTTCTCATTTGTGCTAGAAGGAATTGATTTCCTTCACTTTATTTTTTGGGGGACATTTCATGTTTCTTAAAGACATCTTTTTAGGCATCTCATGCCTCTTAGTTTTGTGACTACCCATGATCTTGGAATTATGCCCACATCAAGAATTGAGGTGTTTTAAAGGTTGGGGGAAGGCCCTTACATGTGGAGGATGCATTGACTCATGGGGAGTGGGGAGAGAATCTTATTTGGGACTGTTTTCTCTGTTTTACACGATTTCTCTATACATGCAACTCTTTTGTAGGTTCAATGACTACCGACTCATGGGATTGTGTCGGGAACCACACAAGATCTTCTCCAAAATGAGGATATTTTGATGCCTCTGCACGATGCATGTGATATTCTTCTCTTACCTTTGTCCAGGATGACAAAGCCTAGGAGGGAGAGAGTGTTGGCAAGACCCTTGGAACCATGTTTGAAGCATTTTACACTTGGGGAAATGAAGGCTTTGGAAATGGTCTTAAATTTTTCACATTTTTAGTAAGTTCATAGGAACTCCCTTTTGTTTCCTTTTAGACAAACGCATAAAACCCCCCTTTAGGATAAACACACTTATTTTTTGTAATAAGCATTCCTTTTTTATATTCTTAGATTCGGGCTCTTTTTGTATATGTACAAGACCTCTCTCTCTCTAGAAAGATTCCCTTTTTGAATTTCCAACTACCTTAGTGTCTCTCCTTTTTTATTTTACCACATGTGGCCCTTTGACCACATGTTCTTTTACATATCTAGTCTCCACTCCTATCTAAGGAGATTTATTTGATGTTTTTTGGGTCCCTTGACCAAGACCTTGTGGCCACTTTGTGAATAGAATGGAGATTTCATTTGGTATTCATTATTCTCGTTGTGTGCATGTCATTGGTCCTAGTATTTAGGTTAGAATTTGTGGTTTGCATGTGTGTGAGCTTACTCATCCTTACTCTATGTGGTGTGGATCTTGATGACTTTGTCCATGAGTTTGGGTGTTGTTGCTTGCACTTCTTGCAACTCTACTTGGAAGATCCTCTCGCTTCCATGTGAGGCAGTTTGGGTTGATTACTCCCCTATTCTCAACAACATATATGGATGTATGAAAGGAAATTCTATCTTTCGAAGAATATGGAGGTAACATTTCAAAGTCTCAAAACTCCAAGAAGGAGGGTGGTTTTTTCATTATCAACTTCAACAAAGACAACTTCCAAATCTAAGTAATTTTCCTTCTATTTCTATATTCTGTGAAGTCATGTTCATCATGCAATGATACACCAGGTAGAGGGTGTATATTGAATTATATATTAGATATGTCTATCTTTTAATATGCTCATAAGATATAAATAGTTTCCTTCATAGAAGTTAAACTTGTTTTAAGCTTTTGAAGGTTTGATTGAGTGGTCACCAAAGAGATATCAAGTTCTATTCCCCTTACAAAAATTTGAGGCGAGGTTCTCTACATCAAAGAGAAAGCATGGTAATTTGATGTGGATTGAGTATCAAGTGGGACCTTCAATTAGTTGATGTCAGAGAATACCACTAAGTCCGCTTTACTTTTCTTTAGCATTATCTTGCATTAATGAGGCATTTGAATGCTTGAAAAAAAAGTGACAAGAAATAATTAAGGCTAGCATGTTTCCTATCCAATTTGCATACAATGAAGTTTCTCTTAGATATAATGTTTACTTTCATTTGCACACGAACATAAGCCTAATAAGCCTAGAGAACTTATGGAATAAATTCAATATGTAGTAAGCTCATATCATATTTAATGTGAAAAACATAAAAAGTTTCATATATCAAGGAAAGTTTGTATTTAGGCATCCAAAAAATAAATGCATTGGGCATACGAGTAAGTGTGAAGATTTCATGGAAGGACATTAGAGATTAGTAAAGCAAAGTGCCACAAGCTTGCAACATCAAAGGTGAATGAATTCATAAGCCTTTTCATGCAATGGATCAAAGATGGATGTAGCTATGATGGAGCTAAACTCATATTTCATTTGGTTTGCCATGCATAAAGTAGTTAGTACATATGCACATCAAAAGGGGGATGCATTGAAGCATTCTAATAGAGATGCACCGCAATGGAATCTCCTTCTGGAGAGCTCCACAATGATATCCTTGATGTAGAAAACCTTGATCCAGATGGCACACACAGTACTCCACACAGAGCTTGTAGACTACACAGAAAACACAGTACATAGAGAGCACAAACACACATTTCTTGGGTGTTACAAATGCGATCAAAATTACAATGTATGGCTGATCAAACCACTATATGTTTTATTAAAGAACATATCCCAAAGTGTTCGACGGCCATTTTGGCCTTTCACATGGATAATAACGGTAAAAATCTCCCACTAAAGGCCAATATGTCCAAAGTGTCTATGGGAGAAAAATAAGGAATGATAAAGAATACTCAAGTGTAAGGATACAAACTATACCTCCCACCTGATGGGCATGTTACACAATATATAGGTAATTGTGTAAGATCATGGATCAAGTAACCCCCATTAAGTGACAATAGTGTCAAAAGCTATAGGTGGTAGAGCTTTAGTCAAAGCATCTGCAACATTATCTTGAATATGAACCTTCTCAAGAATAATGCACTTAGTGACTAAGTAGTCTATAATGAAGTGATAATGCACCTCAATGTGCTTGCTCTTTGCATGATATACCCGATTCGTAGCCAATGCAATGGCACTCTGACTATCATTTAGCAAACGCCATACATGCTGAAATAGACCTATATCACAAGCAAGACTGGAAAGCCACAATGCTTCCTTACTTGCCTCACTTGCTACAACATACTCTGCTTCTGTAGTGGACACAGCTATACATTCGTAAAGATGAGACCTCCAAGAGATAGCACCTCCAACAAAATGAAAAATGTATCTTGATGTAGACTTACGAGTGTCTACACAACCAGCATAATCAGAATCTATGTAATCAATAATGGATGCTTTCCCTCTACCCAAGCATAGATAATTGTCCTTAGTGCCACTCAGATATCTCAAAATCATCTTGGTCACTTCCCAATGCTTTTTGCCAAGATTAGATATATATCTACTCACGACTCCCATTGCAAATGCAATGTCTGGTCTCATAGCTACCATAGCATACATGAGACTACCAAGAGCAGACCGATAAGGAATTTTGTTCATGAATTCTTTTTCCTCATCTGATTTGGGGAAATCATCCTTGCTAAATTTCACATATGTGGGTAAAGGTGTACTCAATGCCTTTCCACCCTGCATATTGAACATGTGAAGTACTTTGGATATGTACTCACTTTGAGATAACTATATGCATGTTTTACTCATGTCACAAGTAATGCGCATGCCAAGAATATGTTTGGAATCCCCCAAATCCTTCATATCAAATGTCTTACTCAATTTCTTTTTGCAAATTGACAAGTCAAAAGAGGACTTCCCAACAATCAACATATCATTAACATAAAGTATCAAGCATATCAAGTTGCCATCTGAGCATCTCTTTGTGTAGAGACAATGATCTTCATTGCTTTGAGAATAGCCTTGAGACTTCATAAGAGCATCCAACTACTGGTATCATTATCTAGGGGACTATTTAAGTCCATATAAGCTCTTGTTCAGCTTACAAACTAGAATTTCTTTGCCAAGAACTACATAAGCCTCTGGTTGTTTCATATAGATTTCATCTATAAGATCTCCATGCAAGAAAGTAGTTTTCACATCCATTTGGACTAGTTCTAAGTCCTCCATTGCAACGAATCCAAGCAACATTCAAAGGGTAGTCATCTGGACCATTGGAGAGAAGATTTCCTCGAAATCAACACCATGTTGTTGCTTAAAACCCTTTACAAAAAGTCGTGCTTTATACTTTGGAGAAGGACTATCTGATATGAATTTTAGCTTATATAGCCATTTACATGGTAAAGCTTTCCTGTCCTTTGGCAAAGGTACTAAATCCCAAGTACCATTCTTGTGAATAGAATCCAACTCACTCTTCATGTCATGCTCACTTGACATGATCCTTTGTCTGCATGGCCTCTTTGTAACAAGAAGGATCGTTGGCATCTGTTAGCATAACAAAATCCAAACTTGGAACATATATATCAAGTGGATGTGAGACACGTGCAGAGCATCTCAATGGTTGCTGAATAGGAACATTGCAGACTGACTTGATCAGACATTCTCTTGAACATCCCCATGTGTAGAATTTTTATGCATGCTAATTGGAGGAATAGTATCCTCAAACACCACTCTTCTCACTTCAACCTCCTTAATGGGTTGTTTATGCATCCTAGACTCATTAAAAATGACATCACAACTATTCATCATTGAGTGTGATTTAGGAACCCATCAGCGATATCAAAATTTTCCTTCTTGACCATATCCAAGAAAAATGTATTTCTTTGACTTATGGTCCAACTTTTATATAAGATTTTTGGGTATATGAACACATACTTCACATCCAAAAACTTGAAGATGATCATAATATGGTCGCTTCCCTATCCATAACTCTTGTGCCACTTTTAGACCTTTGGCAGTACTAGGTGAAGGTTAATCACATGAACTGCAATCAATAGATGCATCATGTATTAGTTGCAAAAGGACTGTGGAATATTGTGTAGGGTGTTGAAAAATGTCCTATTTCACCTAAAAACACACTTGCTTAAGGTGATGTGGATGGCATTGAAGATGGCAATATTCTTCATGTTCCTATTCGTGTTTCGGTTCCTGCTACACCCACTATAGAGAAAATTTGTTGGGATGGCAAAGATGCTCAAGCATTTGATAGCCTTGTCACTCATATTTGCTCTTGCATAATAGCTAAGGATGCTTGGGATACACTTACCACTTTATACTAGGCAAGGAATGAGGCTCATGTTGCTTACCTCCGAAAACAGTTGGAGAGTGAGCACATGAATGAAGGAGATTCCATGGATAGTTTTTTGACAAAGATCAAAGATTTGAAGGAGCAGTTGACTTCTGCGAATGAAGTCTTGCCTGACAGTTCACTTGTGCAGACTATTCTGAATGGTCTTCTAGATTTATATCAGAGTTTTGCTTCTACTCTTCCATTGATGATGAAAGGAAATTCAAATGCCTTAAAATTTCAGGAGTTAGTATCTCTCCTATTTCCATAGAATCAATCTAGGCAAAACACATTCATTATGTGTATTGCAGATCAAACTTTCCTAGCTAGTCAGAAGGGCAAAGTAAAATGGAGCTCTTCTACTAGTAAGGCAGAAATCTCCTAATTCTACACTATCAAAGAAGGATGACAGAGACAAGAAGAAAACAAAAAAGAAAAAATTGTTTTGCAAATATTGTAAAGGAAATAATCATGTGATAAAGAGTTGTCCAAAATTGGCTGCTAAAGAGAAAAGGAAGAAAGAGGCTAGAATGGTTGTTACAGAGGCCTCTACACCCAAAAAAGAGTCTACTAATCTTGTGCAGAATGAAGAATGTGCATTTACCACTGTTTGCAGTTATGACCCATCTTCTCATGAATAATGTATGTCTGCAGTAGACTCAAATGTTTGTTATTTTGATAGTGGGACAACCAAACGTATTACCTCGTAGTGTAGTTTCTTCACTTCACTCGAGCTTACCCCTACATGGAATAATGTCACATGCGCCAACAACTCCTCTTATCCTATCATGGGAGTTGGTAAGATCATACTCACTATTGCTTATGGTAGTTTGTTTACATTCTCAGATGCTTTATTTGTGCGATGGATCAAGAAGAATCTGTTATCAACTCCAGCTTTAGCAAAGACTGGCTTGGTTGTGAAATTTGTTGATGACAAATGTATAGTTCATGATTTGTCAAGTGGCAATGTCATTATTGCTTCTGGCATTTTATGTCATGGGTTGTATAAACTCATAGACTATGAAAAATTTGTGAATGATTCAACATGTGTAGTACATGATTCTCAAGCTATGTCAGATGCAAAGCTTTGGCATGCACACTTTGGTCATCTAAATTTTGCTAGTTTGCTATGCTTATAGAAATTAGAAATAGTGTCCTCTCTGCTCAAACTTGGGGCACCTGGTAAACATGTCTATGAAGGCTATATTTTGGGCAAAATGCAGCATTCCTCATTCCCAAAAGATAGTTTAATTTGAGCTACTCATAAATTATAGCTTGTTCATAGTGATGTTTGTGGTCCTATGCAGACACCCTATTTTGGAAACTATCTTCACTTTGTGACTTTCATTGATGTTTTTTCCAGGCATGCAATGGGTATATCCATTGAAAGCAGAGTCCGAAAGTGTTTATGTGCTTCAAACAGTTTCTTTGAAAATATATTAGCATGTAAAATGGGCACCCTCCATTCTAATCGAGGGAGAGAATATATGTCTTCTAATTTTAATGCATTTTTGGCTGAACGTGGGATAAAATATGAGTATACAGTGTTGTATACACCTCAATAGAATGGAGTTGTCAAAAGGAAAGCAAGTCCCTCATGGAGATGCGAGGTGTATGGTCAAGAGTCAGGCTCTACCACATAGTTTCTAGCTTGAGGCTTTTATGTGTGCAACATATGTACTTAACAGGTGTCCCACCAAAGCATTGTAGTCTATCACTCCATATGAGGCTTGGCATGGTTGCAAGCCATCTATTCCTCACTTGGGTGTTTTGGTTGTCTGGCATATGCAGTAGTGCATGAACAACAATGCAGGAAATCGGATGGTAAAGAAGTGAAATGTATTTTTGTTGGGTATAGTTTTGAAAAAAAAAAGGCTATCATCTATATCATCCATAGACTAAATGCGTTTTGGTTAGTCGTGATGTTGTTTTTGTTGAATATGATATTCAGCCATTACTTTAATGTATTAAGGAGATATATGTTAGCTCCAAAGATATGTATGATACCTTGCTACCTCTTTTCACATGTGGAAAGTCTAGTGTTGGTCCGAATGAGGCAATTTCTTAGCCTTTACAGGTTTCAGATGATGATGTAGATCATTTCATTTTTTATGCAGATTTACATGATGCACTTGTTGATGAGAGAATTGATATTGAGAGGCAAAAACTATGCCAAAATGTCTAGTGCAGACTTTGCATGATAACAAATTAGATGCAGCTATGTCATATCGTACTCATTGAGGCTCTCATAGTGCTTCTTTTGCATGAGATTGCTATGCTATGGTTGTCTCTAGTCTCTATGATGAGAACGAGCCTGTTTCATTTGATGAATCAGAATATGATGCTATTATGAAAATGGTATCTAGTCTTTATGTGACTTGCCTCCTCAAAGAAAGCCATTGGCACTAAGTGGGCATACAAGTTGAAGCATAAGCCTGATGGAACAGTTGAAAGGTATAAGGCTAGGCTTGTTAAAAAGGGTTATGCTCAAGAAAGAGGCATTGATTTTGATGAGAACTTCACTCCTACATGCTTAGCATATGTGCACTTATAGCTCATCATGATTGGAATGTACATCACTTGGAAATTAAAACTACATTTTTAAATAATGACTTGCATGAAGAAGTGTATTTTTTTCATCCCCATGGCTTTGTGCAAAAAGGGCATGAAAACCAAGTGTGTAGGTTGAAAAAGGGATTATATGGTTTGAAGCAAGCAACACGTGCTTGGTATGAAAAGATACATGCTTACCTAATTGCACATGGTTTTGAGAACAGTCCAATTGATAGCACCTTATATGTTAAGCGTGCAAATGGTGTGCTTCTAATCATTGTTGTGTATGTTGATGACATGTTGCTCATTGGTCCTCATGAGAAGCATATTTTTTATTTTAAGGCTGATCCGCATGCCTAATTTGAGATGTCAGATTTGGGGCACTTGCATCATTCTTTAGGCATTCAGTTTATGCAAGTTGATGGAAGAATAGCTTTTTGTCAAAGAAAATATATTGACACATTATTTCAACATTTTGGCCTTGAAGACTGCAAACCTATTGCCACTCCTATGGAGACAGGTTTACGATTGAGTCTTCATAATGTTGGGGATGCATTTGATGTTGTTCTTTATCAGTAGGCTATTGGATGCTTGATTTGCTTATGCATTACTCAGCTAGATATTCAGTTTGTTGTCTCACATATGAGTAGTTGTATGCATTGCCCAAGTGTCAAGCATTAGTATGCAGTTAAGTGCATCTTTCGCTACTTGAGTGGTACCCGGCTACTTGGATTATTTCATCCCAAGGGGGGATCACTACCGCGAGATTTACATGTTTTTTCTGACTCTGACTAGGCTAGTTGCTATGAAACTCATGTATCCACCAGTGGTTTTTGCTTCATGCTTGGTAGCTCATGCATATCTTAGTTGAGCAAGAAACAACCTACTGTGGCCACTTCTATTTGTGCGGGTGATTATAGGGCAGCTTTCACATCGATTGTTGAGTGTGTGTGGCTTAGATGCCTTATGGTTGATTTGGGTGTTGGTGAGTCTTCTGCCACCACCATCTTCACTCACAATCAGAGTGTATTGGCAATTGTGAGGAACCATGTGTTCCATGCTCATGCCAAGCACATTGAGGTGCACTATCATTATGTCAGGGAGAGGTTCTCTGCTGGAGAGATCACCTTGGCATATGTGCCCACACAAGAGAACATTGCAAATCTTTTCACAAAGGCTCTGCCTAGGGAGAATTTTGAAGTTTTCCACAAAGCTTTGGCTTACTTCCTTTTGTGGATTGATCCCACATAGCTTGGCACTTCCTTATATATGACTGCCAGCTCCTCATTCATCACATCACTCCCAGGTGGGATTTGTTGATATATTTAGGTAGTGATATATGTGAACACTAGGATCGTCGTGGCACTTTTTCCTCTTTAGGAGGTTTTTTTCCCTGGCTTGTATATATGCCTATAACCCTAACATGTTACTTATCTTTTTAAATTCTAGTGGTAATACATTCAGTATTTTGTGTTGTGTTCCAAGCTTCTTCTTCTTCCTTGTGCTATTCGCATGCTTCCATAGACCTCAAACTCCAACTTCCTAATCCTCACAAATCAAATTTTGTAGTGGTACAAAGATATGCAAAAATGTATAGAATCACTTGCAAAAGAGAAGTAAGTTAAGGATAAATATTGATAAAAAAAGGGTGGTACAGGGGTGCTTTTCAATGCAATATTCACACATTCCAATATATGAACTAAAGACTGAAGATTGAAGACTCCATACTTAAAGATCGAACAAGATGGCCTTCCCAAATGTCTTGTCGAGGAGGATAAGAACTAGGAGGGGAGGAGCATCACACATTGGAAGCAGTGCACTATTTTTTTCACAATCTCTTACCTCAATTTTTTAGAAAGATCAAGATATATATATTTTTTGAACTAGTATTATAATAATAAGGAAAAGACTCTCCTCAAACATCCAAAAGGCAGGAGCTATTTTAGAGTAAGCTTCTTTGTTTGCTATGAAATTTCAAGTTAAAAAGGAGTGCTCTTGAGGAAACCACTATAAAAATGCCAAGACCCTCATTTGTAAATACTTTTCTTCAAGTGAATTATTGAGCTTTCTTTTCTTGCAAACTTGTATCTTGGATTTTCCTTGCATATTGGGTGTGTTTATTGCTTGATTTTAGATCTATGAAACTAGATTGAAGAGCACGAAAATATTACCTAACATGTTTGCATCATTATGAAGCACTTTAGCATGATTTTCCACTTATTGAGGTGATTCAAACAATTGAAAGAAGGTGTTTTCTTTATGTTTTCAAGCTCTATATAGTGCTCTTAAGCACCATCTTTAGTATTTTTGGATATTTCAAGCTATGGATCTTGTTGAGATCCTTAAAGTCAACCATAGTGTGCATTAAACATATCAATAACAAAGCAGATATGATCATTTTTGTGATCCAATCTTGTCTTCTCATTAGTGAATGAAAGACTATTCTCATCGAATAAGGAATTTATATTCTCATCCATGAATGAATGATTATTCTCATTGGGGAGGGAAGTGCTTATCATGGCTTGCAAGAGCTTGCTTAAGTTATTTTTGTTCATTTTATAATTGTCCATTCAAAAATCATATCAGATAGCAACTTGATTACCCCATCATTTGTTGGTGGTGTGGGCTTGATTGTTTTCCTACAAGCTTCATAATCACTTATCACAAAAGAATACTCATAAACTATCGTGGAAGAAATGATCTTGGAGCACGGACTTAATGCCTTATGGAGCTTGGTGAGCTAAAAATTGTCTTAAGGATCTCTTTGGAAGCTAGTTTGGTGCATAGTACATTGGTTTTTTTGACTTGATGTCCATCCATCATGTTTGCTTAATACCTCAGAACACAATTAGGTTGAGGTCTACTCTGCAAATTGATCATTTGAAAGTGTACAATGCTCTATATTGTAAAGCAATAGTATGCACGCATAAGGACACATTATGCAGTCATACACAATCCACATATATTTCAGAACCCATGCACATATAGAGCACCCAAGAAGGACCCATTCAAGCTCAATGTGAAGAAGAAAAGATGGGGGATTTGTTGCCCAAGAAACCTAATGTGTCACCACCTATTCTTTCAAGAGACCCACCATACGGAAGTGTATCCCTAGCCAAAGCACATCATCTAAAAGAGAATAATCATCTAATGAAAGAAGGAATTCAATTCTTTGTGTCTCAACAAGAATAAGTGGCCACTCATTTCATGTCAAGAGAATTGGGTGAGCATGTGCACACATTAGATCTTCTATCCATTTGATAACTATTTTACCACGGGCTAACAACAAAACCTAGGATTTATGGTGAGATATTTCCAAGGGAAGTAGAATTTGTGTTACTTGATGTTCGCTCTCTTAGAGGAAGCACTATATATAGCAAAATATGGATTTGAGCTACTATCTAAACAAGAATTATATTCTCTAATTGTTTAGGTGGTTATAATTTTCTTTTGGCATGTTCTCTATTGGTTTTAGGAGTATCTTTCCATGTGAACATTCATTTTACCCAACATGTTGCTATTTGATAAGTCTCTTCCCATTGTTTGACAATTGTCTTTGAACTATGTGGCTTCTTTTGTACTTTTTTATTCTAACCATGATTGGTACTATTTCTAATTCTATTTCCAAATTTAAGATGGCCATGTGAGCTCTTGGGATAGGTTTTTTGTTGACCGTTTGTTCATTATAACTAATAAAATTTGGACATTCACTTTGTTGGAGTTAGACGTCTGCGGAAGCACGCGAACAACACAAGGAAGAAGAAGAAGCTTGGAGCATAACACACAATACTAAATGTATTACTAGAGAATGTACAAAGATAAGTAGCCCATTAGGGCAATAGGCGTATATACAAGCCAAGGGAAAAAAACTTCCTAAAGAGGGAAAAAAGTGCCCCGATGGTCCTAGTGTGTTCACACACATCACTACCTAAATATATCACAAATCCCCCCTGGGAGTGATGCGGTGAACAAGGAGTTGGCACTCATGTATAAGGAAGTTCCAAGCTATGTGGAAGTCACTCCACAAAAGGAAGTAAGCCCAAAGCTTTGCGAAAAGCTTCAAACGTCTCTCTAGGCAGAGCCTTCGTGAAAAGGTCTGCAATGTTCTCTTGCGTGGGCACATATGCCAAGCTGATCTCCCCAACAGAGAACCTCTCCCTGACATAATGATAATGCACCTCAATGTGCTTAGTGCGAGCATGGAACAAAGGTTCCTCGCAACTACCAATGCGCTCTGACTGTTAGTGAAGATGGTGGTGGTAGAAGTCTGACCAACACCCAAATCAGCCATAAGGCATCTGAGCCACACACACTCAACTGTCCCTATGAAAGCTGCCCTATACTCAGCCTCACAACTGGAAGTGGCCACAGTAGGATGCTTCTTGCTCAACCAAGATATACATGAGCTACCAAGCATGAAGCAAAAACCACTAGTGGACACACGAGTGTCATAGCAACCAGCCCAATCAGAGTCAGAAAAAGCATGCAAATCTGGCGGTAGTGATCCCCCCTTGGGATAAAGCAACCCAAGTAGCTGAGTACCACTCAAATAGCGAAAGATGCGCTTAAATCATTGCCAATGCTTGACTCCTGGGCAATGCATAAACTTGCTCATCTGTGAGATAGCAAACTGAATATTTGGCCGAGTAATGCATAAGTAAATCAAGCATCCAACAGCCTGTTGATAGAGAACAGCATCAAATGCATCTCCAGCATCATGAAGACTCAATCGTAAACATGTCTCCATAGGAATGCCAATAGGCTTACAGTCTTCAAGGCCAAAACGTTGCAATAATGTGTCAATATATTTCGTTTGACACAAAGCCATTCCACCATCAACTTGCATAAGTTGAATGCCCAAATAGTGATGCAAATGCCCCAAATCAGACATCTCAAATGAGGCATGCAAATCAGCCTTAAAATCAGCAATATGCTTCTCAATAGGACCAGTGAGTAGCATGTCATCAACATAGACAACAATGATCAGAAGCACATCATTAACATGCTTAACATATAAGGTGCTTTCAGTTGGACTGTTCTCAAAACCATCTGCAATCAGATAGGCATGTATCTTCTCATATCAAGCATGTGGTGCTTGCTTTAAACCATATAATGCCTTCTTTAACCTGCACACCTAGTTTTCATGCCCTTTCTGTACAAAGCCACGGGGCTGAAAAACATACAGTTCTTCATGCAAGTCACCATTCAAAAATGCAGTTTTAATGTCCAACTGATGTACATTCCAACCATGATGAGCTGCAAGTGCACAAATGCTCCGAACATTAGTCATACGGCATGTAGGTGCAAAGGTCTCATCAAAATCAATGCCTCTTTCTTGTACATAACCCTTTGCAACAAGCCTGGCCTTGTACCTGTCAATTGTACCATCCGGTTTATGCTTCAGCTTGTATACCTACTTAGTGCCAATGGCCTTCTTGCCAGGAGGCAAGTCACATAAAGACCAAGTACCATTCTTCATTATAACATCATATTCAGATTGCATAGCAGCCATCCAATTTTCTAAATTTTGTGCTTCATCAAACGAAGTAGGCTCATTCTCATCACAGAGACTAGATGCAGCCATAGCATAGCAATCTGATGCAAAAGAGGCACTATGAGAGCCTGAACGAGTACGATATGACAGAGGTGCATCTAATTTTCTGTCATGCAAGGTCTGCATCAGCCATTTTGGTATAGTTCTTACCTACTCAATATCAGCTCTCTCATCAATAAGTGCATCACGTACATCTGCATCAGAAATGGAATTATCTACATCATCACATGAAACCTACAAAGGCTGAGAAGTTGCCTCATTAGGACCAGCACTAGACTTTCCACTTGTAAAAAGAGGCAGCAAAGTATCATACATGTCTTTGGAGCTAACAGATGTATCCTTAGTACATGAAAGCAATGGCTGAATAGCATCTTCCACAAAAACAACATCATGGCTAACCAGAATGTGTTTATTCTATGGATGATACGGACGATAGCCTTTACTTTCAAAACTGTACCCAACAAAAATACATTTTACTGCTTTATCATCCAATTTTCTGCGATGTTGTTCAGGCACTAATGCATATGCCAAACAACCAAAAACACACAGATGAGCAATAGATGGCTTGCGGTCATGCCAAGCCTCATATGGAGTGATAGACTGCAATGCTTTAGTCGGACACCTGTTCAGTACATATGCTGCACACATGACAGCCTCAAGCCAGAAACTATGTGGTAAAGCCTGACTCTTGACCATACACCTCGCCATCTCCATGAGTGACCTATTTTTTCATTTAGCAACTCCATTCTGTTGAGGTGTATATGGCACTGTACACTGGTGTTTAATCCCATGTTCAGCCAGAAATGCATTAAAATCAGAAGACATATATTGCCCCCCTCGATGAGAACGGAGGGTGCCCATTTTACATTCTGACAGAGTTTCAGCCAAAACTAAAAACTGTTTGAAGCACATGAACACTTCGGACTTTGCCTTCAATGGATATACCCATGCATGCCTGGAAAAATCATCGATGAAAGTCACGAAGTAGAGATAATTCCCAAAAGAAGGTGTCTGCATAGGACCACAGACATCACTATGTACAAGCTGCAATTTTTTAGTAGCCCGAACTGAACCATCTTTAGGAAAGGAGGAACGCTACATTTTGCCCAAAATACAGCCTTCACAAACATGTTTTTCAGGTGCCTCAGGTTTGGGCGAAGAGAACACCATTTCAAATTTCTACATGCGTAGCAAACTAGCAAAGTTTAGATGACCAAAGCGTGCATGCCAAAGCTTTGCATTTGACATAGCCTGAGAATCATTTACTGCACATGCCAAATCATTTACAGATCTTTCATAGTCTATGAGCTTATACAGCCCACGACATAAAATGCCAGAAGCAATAATCACATCGCCATTTGACAGATCATGAATTGTACACCTGTCATCAACAAATTTCACAACCAAGCCAATCTTGGCTAATGCAAAAATTAATAACAGGTTCTTCTTGATCCCTGGCACAAATAACGCATTTGACAAAGTGAAAGAACTACCATCAGCAAGAGTCAAAATGATCTTACCAACTCCCATAACAGGATAAGCGGAGTTATTGGCGCATGTAACAGTATTCCCTATAGGGGCAGGCTCGAGTGAAGAGAAGAAACTGCGCTGCGAGGTAATATGTTTGATCGCCCCACTATCAAAATACCAAACATCTGAGTCTACTGCAGACATGCACTGCTCATGAGAAGATGGGTCGAAATTGCAGACAGTAGTAAACGCCCATTCTTCTTCCTGCACAAGATTAGCAGACTCTGTTTTTGGTGTAGAGGCCTCTGCAACAACCATTCCAGCCTCTTTCTTCTTTGCCTCTTTAGCAGCCAGTTTTGGACAGCTCTTTATGATATGATCATTCCCTTTACTGTACTTACAAAACAATTTCTGCTTTTCTGATTTCTTCTCATCTTTATCTTCCTTGTTCGAATATGCAAAATTAGCAGATTTTTGCTTACTAGCTGAAGACCTCCATTTTCCTTTGCCCTTCTAACTAGCCAAGAAAGCTTGATCTGTAGTTCGCATAATGGACCTATTCTGCCTGGACTAATCTTCTTGCAACAGAACAGAGACTAACTCCTCAAATGATAAGGCATTTGGATTGCCTTTCATCATCAATCCAAGAGTAGACGCAAAACTCTGATATGAATCAGGAAGACCATTCAGAACGGTCTGCACAAGTGAGCTATCTGGTATAACCTCATCAGCAGAAATCAATTGTTCCTTAAAGTCTTTGATCTTTGTTGGGAAATTGTCCATAGAATCACCTTCATTCATGTGCTCACTCTCTAACTCTTTTCAGAGATAAGCAACACGAGCCTCATTCCTAGCTTGGTACAATGTGGTAAGTGTATCCCAAGCATCCTTAGCTGTTCTGCAAGAGCGAATGTGAGGAATAATGGCACGTTTGACAGACAAAGCTATCAATGCATGTTCCTGGGCATCTCTGCCATCCCGACGAATCTTCGCTACAGCAGGTGCAGTAGAAACCGCAGCACGAACAGGAATATGTAGAATATCATCATCTTCAACACCTTCTGCATCAGCTTCAGTACCTACAGTTGCAACAGTTGCAGGTGTGATAGGACGTTTTTTGACACCCTGCACAATGTTCCACAGTCCTTTTGCAACCAACACATGTCGCATCATATAAGCCCATAACAGGTAGTTGGTACCATCCAACTTATCCTCAATAGCCAACATACGGAATACATCACTGCTTTCAGCCATGGCCAGTGACTAAAATACCTTGATGTAGAAAACTGATTGTATCTCAATAAGTTGAACAAAACTGCCCAGACGAATTCTGCTAGACCTGTAGCAGACTTCCAGACACTTATACTGTCGAACAGAAACTGGTATATACCTTTGGCACAAAAAGACTTCGTGCGATTCTGAGACTGCAACCAGAGGAGTGTCGATGATGCCCTAGATGAAGCGACGACCTGCTCTGATACCAATTGTTTGAGTTACCATCTGCGGAAGCACGCGAACAGCACAAGGAAGAAGAGGCTTGGAGCACAACACACAATACTGAATGTATTAGCAGAGAATGTACAAAGATAAGTAGCCCATTAGGGCAATAGGCATATATACAAGACGAGGGAAAAAAAACCTCCTAAAGAGGGAAAAAAAGTGCCCCGGTGGTCCTAATGTGTTCACACACATCACTACCTAAATATATCAGCACACTTAACCAATGGCCAAATTTAGTACAAAAGGACCACCATATACGCATCATATGACCAAATCATCCATCATGTCCAAGATCCTTCTTATGGAAATATGAAGAAACTCTTTAAATACCTTCTTTGTTGGGGTATAATCTCACCCACTATTGTTATTCTTCATAAAATGCATAGTAAGCTTGCCAAAACTTATACCTAGTCAATTGTTTGTTCTATTCTTCAATGTTGTTAGCTTAAAACTTTAGATCTAATGTTTGATTTTGTGAATTTCTAGTAGAGTGTGAAAGTTGGATGTACACTTACCTTCTTGGGGCTCTCTTTCACTTCAAAACTAATCTCTAGTGCATTCTAGAATCTTGAAAATATTACCTAGAAATCAATGTAGTTAACACAAAAATAATTGATAAAGATTCCCACAAAAATGGCGCTTAATGTTTAAAGAGTAAACACGTGGTATGAATTTTCACACAAACATGAAAACACCCAGACTTTTGCGGCTCTAAGATTTGGGCTGGCAAATATGTTGTGATTCCTACTTAAGTGTGGCTATGAAAGTGAACTTTTAGCTCAATAGTGATCAAAATAGTATTTACAATATCACTTTAATCCTCAACCAAGGTACCAAAAGTCATTAAGTGGCACTTTGCCATTAACTATGAAGATTTTACCAAAAGAAAGAAATGAGCTATATTGAGATTATTAATAGTCATGATTAGTTGATTGACACATAAAACATAGTAGACCTTATCAAAAAATACAAAACACAATAATACTCAAAGAATAAATATAGTGAAATGGAGAGAAGGAACGAGATACTCAAGAATATTCTTGAGAAATTTTATGAAGGTACCAAAAAACTCACATTTGGATGTTGCAATATATAATTGAAAGGTAGATTGAATTATGGGATATAATATGTATATGGGGATGAACTAGAATTATTTGGATGCATAGACCTATATTGCCTAAATGAAAAAGTTGAAACATGTTTTATTTTGTGGGGATTTTAAAAGTAGGAACAACAAAAGCAAACTAAAATTGTATTTTGAATCACAAAAGTAGAGTATAGAGCATACATTATGGTTGGATGTGAGATATCTTGATTGTGGATACGTTTATGTGATTTGGGTCATAAGGAGTTGAAAACTACAACATTTTTTGTGATAAGATGAGAAACATCAAATGGAAAAATCAATCAATGTTTCATGCAAAAGCTAATTGCACTACCTTTACAACCATGAATAATTCTTGCAAAGGGAATTGATTATGTATATACTAGTATTATATGGATGCTATGTGGGAAACATCCATGGGTTTTGTATACACGACCATGGTAAACCATTAAATTGGGATAATCACGATCTCATTCAAATTTAATGTGACTTTTGGGTCATTACTCAGCCAATATTGCAGTTATCCTTGTGCCTTCTATGTCTAATACTCTCTTCCTTTCTAAGATCATTATTCTAAATAATCAATACTTGAAGAATATATTAATAGTTCAAGGACATCCTAGCACATATGGCTACCATCTTCAATTATATGGCTACTCACAACTTATGGACACTTTCTAAATCTTGATATACTTAAGGAGATCCGATTTGGTTCGTGAATGTTTCCTCTTAGAATCTTAGAGGAACATCCATTGCCCATCCATGGATCTAATGTCAATAATACGTGGCTTTTGTGTAGAGAACATACATAGGTTTTGAAATATTTACCTATAAGTTCCATTCAATTGGGATAGTCATGATCCCCTTCAAAATTGATTGTAAGTTTTTGTGTCAAGGATAAACTAGTATTGTGACTACGTATTGTCTTATGCATCCAACAAATAGGACACTTGAGCAAATTTCTTAAGTTCAAAAAGGAAACTTGGAGTATTTGATGTGGGTTTGAGCTTGAGGGTGGGTTCTAGAAGTTCATAACCAACACGTGAATCACAAAGAAGATGATTCATCTTTCTTTACCCACATCCGTGTTAAGTGGCTAAATCACAAAGATGATTATTCATCTTGATTTGGTTTCATTTGAGTATTTGATGTGGGTTTGAGCTTGAGGGTGGGTTTAGGAATTCCATAATCAACACACGAATCACAAAGATGATTATTCATCTTGATTTGGTTTCACTTACTTCCCTTAGTAGGATTACAATCAACAAATGTATTCACCTTTGCTAATTATCCATAGTATCTTTAATTATTGGTTCATGTACGAGAAATATATTCTATAACCAAATCTCTTGTATGATATGTTCATGATAAGAAGTGAATTAGATGAGACAGGATTCACAACCATTTTCTTGTTTTTGCTAAATAAGAGAGAGTGTCTGATAGTAAGAGCATCTTATGTGAAAAATATGGGCAAGAAAGTGTGAGGAAGAACCCCTATTTCTTTTCAAATGAATGTTTTACAAATCGATAATTTGTAAAATTTAGATCATAAAGGATAATAAAACCAACATCATGTATGTATAAAAAATCAATACATGTTTCCCATCTTAAAAGATCTAGAAAAGCACTATAATTGCTTCTTTTGAAGTTGATGCAACAAAGAAATCTAGCTATCCTCTTGTATTATGCCCTTTAGACCTATTTTAGACCCTACACTACCTTTTTGAATTACCAAACAATATTCTTGACTAGGGATCTCAAACATTGTTGCTATGCCACGTATATCTCCTTTATGAGGTATCCCTTCAAGAAATAAGATTTAATTTCCATATAATAAATATTCCATTTATTATGAGTGCTAAATGCTATTAAGATAGGAATACTTCTTATGCTTTCCAAAATCTGAAGGTATCTTTAAACTAGTATACTTTGCATGTGAGACTACACATTCAAAAAGGTGGGTTTTTCTTTATTAAAGTGTCATTTTCATTATAATTTTTTATTTGTACCAAATCCATTAAATGTCATATATCAATCTTGATGACATTTCCATCCTATCTTCTCATGCAAGACCTCCATTCTAGCCAAAAAAATGGTCCATTTATTGATATAGGTGCCTATATCTACATGATGTTTGATATTAATGCCACGTTGTTAAGATAATTAGAAGCACATCTCCACTCGTCATATTTTGACATGAAAATCCCATATGCAACCAAAAAACCATGTTACATCCGAAAATTGATTTTTTATAATTAAAGGGCCACTTTGCCTATTTAGAAAATGAATTCTCATCACGGGCACTTGATAAATGTGTAGTCTTCCTCATTCATTTTGTTCTTGTAAGTCTATTGAAGAAATGGCAAACAACAAGTTCATTTGATGATTACATAAATGATTTTTTGTTTTCTACTACATAACGATATTCCAAATAAAACACATGATAATTGAAAAAAGAAAGAACATTTTTGTCTTCGAAACATAAAAATGAAGTATTTATGTTCTTAAATAGATACTTGCCCCATGCAATTCTCGTACCATCTCTAAGGCCCATATGGCCCTCATATGACCACTTTGAGAGGGTCTGCATTTCCTTGTGGTTGCTTAGACGGACCTTAGCTCCTAGATACCTTGACCTTGGTCTTCATGTCCCTTGTTCATATAAGAGAAACAATGATAGGATATCTAAAGCCTAAAAACTATAATGTCACTTGATAGATGCTATTTTGAAATAAAATGATAAGTTTGATGTTACCCTCTTTCTTGAGGTAAATAGTCTTTTTCCTAATTTCTATCCATGTCCCTCAATTCAAATCACGCAAACCATGAATTATTCCTTTTGTTCTCCAGGAATCAGGTCATTATCAAGGAAGAGCCTATGCATTAGAGATGAGGATGATTGTATATTTTTTCCAATGTGTAAGTTTTTAAATTCAAATATGTGCATAAGGAACCCCAAGTATTTCTTGAAATTAGAAATACCAAGTACCTAATATTGATAGGAGAGAAGATAGAGTAGAGGAGGAAAAGTAGAGAGAATGCATACCCACTCACAAAATCTCCAAAATGACAAGGTTTGTGAGGGCATGGTGAAACACCCTCAAATCCTTCTATAAGATTAAAATTGGTTGCAATTATAGGCTTGAGAAAAGGTAAATGGATGCTTAAAGCGAGTGATTAACCTTATTCAATCTCTTAATCATAGTCCAATACCACTCGAACACATGCACAAGAACACGCTCATAAGTTTCAGCCCAATACACTAATTAAAACAATCTTCATACTGCAAACTTTCATGTAGATAATGTTGCTTAAAAAATAATCCCTAGAATAATGCATGGAACTTCCAAGTGATAGATCGAGATTGTAAAACACTCAAACTTCAAGCACAAGCATGCCACGGTCAAGGAAACACTTGAGGCAATGCAAAGAAAACTTAAACACAGATTTCCAAGAAAATATCTCTTTCACTAGTCTCCAAAAAGATATTACAAAATGAGGGAAATCGATTCTTTTATGTTGGACCCGCTCTTGTACCACTTTTTACAAAAATGATGTGTATAAAAGTAAAAATTGCTATTATTGTTGAAGTTCGACATCTACGGAAGCATGCAAACAGCACAAGGAAGAAGAAGAAGCTTGGAGCACAACACACAATACTGAATGTATTACCACTAGAATGTACAAAGATAATTAGCCATTAGGGCAATAGGCGTATATACAAGAGGGGGGGGGGGGGGGGAACCTCCTAAAGAGGGAAAAAAATGTATGGGCAGTCCTAGAGTGTTCACACACATCACTACCTAAATATATCAACAAATCCCCCTTGGGAGTGATGCAGTGAACAAGGAGTTGGCACTCATGTATAAGGAAGTGCCAAGCTATGTGAAATCAATCCACAACAGGAAGTAAGCCCAAAGCTTTGCGGAAAGCTTCAAACTTCTCCCTAGGCAGAGCCTTCGTAAAAAGGTCTGCAATGTTCTCTTGTGTGGGCAGATATGCCAAGGTGATCTCCCTAGCAGAGAACCTCTCCCTGATATAATGATAATGCACCTCAATGTGTTTAGTGCGAGCATGGAACATAGGGTTCCTCACAACTGCCAATGTTCTCTAACTGTGAGTGAAGATGGTGGTGGAAGAAGAATAACCAACACCCGAATCAGCCATAAGGCGTCTGAGTCACACACACTCAACAATCGCTATGGAAGCTTCCCTATACGGAGCCTCACAACTAGAAGTGGCCACAGTAGGCTGCTTCTTGCTCAACCAAGATATACATGAGCTACCAAGCATGAAGCAAAAGCCACTAGTGGACACACGAGTTTCATAGCAGTCAGCCCAATCGCTATCAAAAAAGCATGCAAATCCGACGGTAGTGATTCCCCCTTGGGATAAAACAATTCAAGTAGATGGGTACCACTCAAGTAGCGAAAGATTCTCTTAACCACCTGCCAATGCTTAACACTTGGGCAATGCATAAACATGCTCATTTATGAGACAACAAACTGAATATCTCGTTGAGTAATGCATAAGTAAATCAAGCATTTGACAGCTCGCTGATAGAGAACAGCATCAAATGCATCTCCAACATCATGAAGACTCAATCGTAAACCTGTCTCCATAGGAGTGGCAATAGGCTTACAGTCTTCAAGGCCAAAATGTTGCAATAATGTGTCAATATATTTCATTTGACACAAAGCCATTCCACCATCAACTTGCATAAATTGAATGCCCAAATAGTGATGCAAATGCCCTAAAGCAGACATCTCAAATGAGGAATGCAAATCAGCCTTAAAATCAATAATATGTGTGTCATGAGGACCAGTGAGCAGCATGTCATCAACATACACAACAATGATCAGAAGCACATCATTAGCATGCTTAACATATAAGGTGCTTTCAGTTGCATGCATATATAAGACATCCCACAGCTTGCTGATAAAGAGAAGTGTCAAATGCATCACTGGAATCCTCAACGGAGAACCTGAATCCTGTCTCAACTGGTGTGGAAACTGGCTTACAATCCTCAAAGTCAAAACGTTGAAGTAGTTTTTCAACATACTTTGCTTGATGCATAACAATTCCCCCCTCAACGGATACAAATTGGATGCCAAGATAGTAGCTCAAAAGACCAAGATAAGTGACATCAAAAGTATGTTGCAAATCAGCCATAAGAATGTCAAGTTTTGCATCACATGACCCAGTCAAGAGTATGTCATTGACATAAAGAACAAGCACTATAAGATCAACCCCATTTTTGCGTACATAGACTGTGCTTTCAATCGGACTACATGTGAATCCAAGAGCAATCAAGTGCTTATGGATTTTGTCATACCATGCACGTGGAGCTTGCTTGAGACCATACAAGGCTTTATGCAAGCGACAAACCATATGTTCTTTCCCTTTCATAGCAAATTCAGGAGGTTGCTTCACATAAATCTCTTCTTGCAAATCACCATTCAAGAAGGCTGTTTTTATGTCCAACTGATGCACTTTCCAACCTCAATGGGCAGCCAATGCAACCATGGTATGAATGGTAGTCATGCGTGAAGTAGGTGCAAAAGTTTCTTTATAATCAATGCCATATTGTTGCGCATATCCTTTGGCAACCAATCTAGCTTTGTACGATCAATGCTACCATCATATTTTCTCTTAATCTTGTAAACCCACTTTGTATCAATTGCGTTCTTTCCTTTTGGCAATTCACATAACTCCCAAGTACCATTCCTATGTATGGAATCCATTTCTAATTGCATAGCACTCATCCATTATGGATCGTCACATGCATCTTCAAAAGAAAGTGGCTCTTCATTACATGCTATAGCAATAAGAAATAATCCATAAAATTACTTGATGCATGGTGAGAGCTTGATCTTGTTCTACCAAGTAAAGGTGCACTCAATTTGTTGTCCTGCAAAGTTTGTTTCAACCAGTTTGGCATAGATTGTGCACTCTTGATAGACATGCATTCATTATGTAATACATCTTCAACATGTACATCATGTGTGGGCTAAACTTCATGCTCATTTTCAGCCATATTTTGATGCAAATGTTTAGCCATATGTGGCTTGAAATTTCTAACAGTTTTGACAATTTTTTGCTCAAATTTTTAAGCCATGTTTGGCTGGAAATTCTCTGCATTTTCAGCCCTATTTGATTGGAATTTTTCAGCCCTTTGAGCCTCAGTTGGCTGGTCTACATGGCCATAGTCAAGCGCACCATTTTGGAACAAAGGCATGAGTGTATAGAACACATCTTGTGAGCTAACTCTTGGCTGTTTTTTGCACTCGAGTAGAGGGAAAACTGAATTTTAAGCAAATACCGCATCTCGACTCACAATAATTGTGTTTGTCAATGGATGGTACAAACGATATCCCTTACTTTCAGCACTATAACCAACAAATATACATTTCTTTGCCTTGTCATCAAGTTTGTGACGTTGTTGTGATGGCACAAGAGCATATGCCAAACAACTAAACACACGCATATGACTAACCATAGGCTTATGACCATTCCACCTCATAAGGAGTGATGACTCTCAATGCTTTTGTAGGGCAGGGATTCAACACATAATTTGCACACATGACCGCTTCCATCCAAAACTTATCAGGAAGATGCTTTCCTTTCACCATACATCATGCCATTTCAAGTAGAGTTCTATTTTTACGCTCGGCAACACCATTTTGATGAGGTGTATATGACACCGTACATTGGTTTGAACTACCCCGTTCACGAAGAAAAGCATTAAACTCATGTCACATGTATTCACCACCACGATCCGTGTGTAGAGTCAAAAGCTTTTGTGAAGAAAAATTTTCGGCTATAGCTAAAAATGCTTTGAAGAAAGAAAATACCTCATTCTTTGCTTTCATAGGATACACCCATGTATGGCGAGTAGCATCATCAATGAAGGTAACAAAATATACATGCTTCCCAAAAGATGGAGTCTTGATGGGACCACATACATCACTATGAACAAGCTGCAATTTTCTTGTCGTGTGTGTATGACCATCTTTTGGAAAAGAAGCACGATGCATTTTTCCGAGAATGCAACCTTCACATGCATGCTTTTCAATGGACTCAAGTGTCCTTCTTTTGCATGTAAATTAAACTATTGAAGTTCAAGTGACCAAAACGAGCATGCCAAAGCTCCATTTCAGCCATAAAAGAAGTATGAGCAACCAAGGCATTCAAGCCAACCCTCTTGTATGTATCCATGCGATACAAACCATTACATAATGTACTGGACATCATGATAACATCACCATTGCGGAAATCATGAACCATACAATTATCATCAACAAAGTGTACATTAAGTCCAAGTTTGGCAATCAACGGAACTGAAATTAAGTTCTTCTTGATACCGGGCACATACAATGCATTTTTCAAGAGAATCACACCTCCATTTGCAGTCATAAGCTCAATTTCTCCTACTCCAATGATAAGATAAGAGGCATTTTTTGCACACACAACATGTCCTCCTTTGGGTGCATCTTTCAAAGAGGCAAAAAATCTTTTGCATGATGTTATGTGCTTTGAAGCACCACTATCAAAGAACCAATCCGAATCAGCCTCACTCACAACCATACATTTAGAATGCAAAGAAGCATCATAATGACATGTAACAACACATGCCCAAAAATCTTGAGCCATGTTAGCCTTCCGGCAATATTTGCATCTCTTCTTCTTTTGCAAATCAGCATCATTAAAGGAATGAGTGGAAGAGGAAGCTTGAGGCTTTGGTTTTGATGAACCCAAAGTTGAACCATACTTGCTTTTCCCCTTTGTGAGATAGCAAGTGCTTGTGTTCCCTCAATCAAACCACTCCTATTCACTCTAGATTGCTCTTCTTCCAAAAGAAGAGACAGAACCTCATCAAATGCATACATATTATGATTTCCTTTTGCGACCAAACGGAGAGTAGTAGCAAAGCTTTGAAAAGATTCCGATAATCCTTTCAACAATGTAGAAATGAGTGATGCATCCGAAATGATCTCATCTATGTTTGCCAATTGCTCTTTCAAGTCCTTGATGCATGTCGCATACACATCCACTGACTCATTTTCAGCCATACATACATCCTCAAGTTGCTTCCTCAAGTATGCAACATGTGCTTCATTACGCATGACATACAAAGAAACAAGAGTGTCACATGCCTGTCTCGATGTAGAACATGATCGAATGTGTGGAACTATATGAGGCTTCACTGAAAGCGCAATCAAAGCATGAGCTTAAGCATCTTTTCCATCCCATCTAAGGTGTAGGTGGAGAAGGAGAAACCACTGTACTCGAAGAAGAAGCTCCATCTGTGACAGTAAACTGGTGAAGTAGAAGAACCTATGGGTCTTCGATCTACATCTGCCACTATGTTCCAAAGTTGTTTAGCAATAAGAACATGCTTCATCATGTAAGACCACATCGGATAGTTGGTCCCATCAAGCTTATTTCAGGTTGAAGCATGCCAAACAAGTCATTGCTGCCCGCCATTTCACAAAAGAACAAGAATGTGACAAAATGTTTACTTCGATGAAAGCTGAAATGAATGCTGAAATTCAGCTCACAAACCGTCACTCTGATGGCAATTTTGATTGCACGAATGGCTTTGAAATGGGGATAAAACCCCAACACACCTGGTGGAAATGTTTCTTGGCTGTTGAAATTCACAGTTCTATGCTCTGAAGTCGATTTGCACTGTTAAAAGTGCACGCGCCACAACGCGAAAAACCGAAACTTTAGAAGAAGTTGAACCTACTCTGATACCACTGTTGGGTGTGTGTAGAAGTGCAAGAGACACAGGAGAAGCATACAAAAGGAGCAGCAAGACACACGGAGAAGATGATGGCTAGAATAGCTCTCTATTGACGACGAACTAAACTAAAGTAAGAGCCGAATAATATCCCTAAGTACAAAGTACCACCACATACGAGAGTATCAAGTATGTGGTAACATGGGGAAAAAAACTCTAGTCAGCACTAGAGTAAAAAGTGCCCATATACAGGAAAAAGGTTCACATCCAAGCTACTCGAGGAACACATAAGTGTAACAAGACTATTCTCAAAACCATATGCAATGAAATAGGCATGTATCTTTTCATACTAAGCACGTGGTGCTTGCTTTAAACCATATAATGCCTTCTTTAACCTACACACCTGGTTTTCATGCCGTTTCTGCACAAAGCCACGGGGCTGAAAAACATACACTTCTTCATGCAAGTCACCATTCAGAAATGTTGTTTTAATGTCCAACTGATGTACATTCCAACCATGATGAGCTGCAAGTGCACAGATGCTATGAATAGTAGTCATTCTGCATGTAGATGCAAAAGGTCTCATCAAAATCAATGCCTCTTTCCTGCGCATAACCCTTTGCAATAGGCCTAGCCTTATACCTGTCAATTGTTCCATCAAGTTTATGCGCCAGCTTGTATACCCACTTAGTGCCAATGGCCTTCTTGCAAGGAGGCAAGTCACATAAAGACCAGGTACAATTCTTCATGATAGCATCATATTCAGATTGCATTGCAGCCATCCAATGTTTAGAATTTTGTACTTCATCAAATGAAATAGGCTCATTCTCATCACAGAGACTAAATGCATCCATAGCATAGCAATCTAATGCAAAAGAGGCACTATGAGAGCCTGAACGAGTATGATATGACAGAGGTGCATCTAATTTACTGTCACACAAAGCCTACACCAGCCATTTTGGCATAGTTTTTGCCTACTCAATATCATCTCTCTCATCAACAAGTGCATCATGTAAATCTGCATCAGAAATGGAATGATATTCATCATCACATGAAACTTGTAAAGGCTGAGAAGTTGCCTCATTAGGTCCAGCAATAAATTATCCACCTCTAAAAAGAGGCAGCAAAGTATCATACATGTCTTTTGAGCTAACAGATGTCTCCTTCGTACATGAAAGTAAGGGTTGAATAGCATCTTCCACAAAAACAACATCACGACTAACCAGAATGTGTTTAGTTTGTGGACGATACAGACAATAGCCTTTGCTTTCAGAACTGTACCCAACAAAAATACATTTTACTGCTTTATCATCCAATTTTTTGCGATGTTGTTCAGGCACTAATGCATATGCTAGACAACCAAAAACACACAGATGAGCAACAAATGGCTTGCGACCGTGCCAAGCCTCATATGGAGTGATAGACTGCAACGCTTTAGTGGGACACCTGCTAAGTACATATGCTGCACACATAAGAGCCTCAAGCCAGAAACTATGTGGTAAAGCCTGACTCTTGACCATACACCTCGCCATCTCCATGAGGGACATGTTCTTCCATTTAGCAACTCCATTTTGTTGAGGTGTATATAGCACTGTCCACTGATGTTTTATCCCACATTCAGCCAGAAATGCATTAAAGTTAGAAGACATATATTCCCCCCCTCGATCAAAACAAAGGGTTCCCATTTTACATGCTGACAGATTTTCTGCCAAAACCAAAAACTGTTTGAAGCACATAAACACTTCGGACTTTGCTTTCAATGGATATACCCATGCATGCCTTTGCGACCAATACATGATGCATCATATAAGCCCACAATGGATAATTGGTATCATCCAACTTATCCTCAATATCCAACATACGGAATACATCACTACTTTCAGCCATGGCCATTGACTAAAATAGCTTGATAGAGAAAAATGATTGTATCTAAAAAAGTTGAACAGAACTACCCAAACGAGTTATGCTAGACTTGTAACAAGGTTCGAGATGCTTATACTGGCGAACCTAAATTGGTATATATCTTTGGCACAAAAAGACAAAATAGTCTGCACAAGCACTGTGATAGTGTCTTCGGAGGCCGAAACGAGCTCAGACCGCGATTTCGGAACTACAAAACCAAGTTGTTTTGATCTCCTAATCACCCTGAGTATGCGTACTAAATTTCATGTGATTCTGAGACTGTGATCGAAGGAGTGTCGATGATGCCCTAGATGAAGCGGCGACCTACTCTGATACCAATAGTTGGAGTTAGACGTCTACGAAAGCACGCAAACAGCACAAGGAAGAAGAAGAAGCTTGGAGCACAACACAGAGTATTGAATGTATTACCACAAGAATGTACAAAGATAAGTAGCCCATTAGGGCAATAGGCGTATATACAAGACGGGGAAAAAACCTCCTAAAGAGGGAAAAAAGTGCCTTGGAGGTCCTAGAGTGTTCACACACATCACTACATAAATATATCAACAATTATATAAGGGATCTTTTCATATATTTTTTCAAGGTTAATACATATTTAAAACTATATAAAAGTTTTGTTTTTAAGCAACACGACACACAACACACTTCTCTAAAGATCTTGAAACTAGAACTGAAATAAAGAAAAATATTTGACATTTTTTTTATAAGAACACCATGTCTTTCAATCCTTTCTTCTTCTTCTTCTTCTTCTTCTTCTTCTTCTTCTTCTTCTTCTTCTTCTTCTTCTTCTTCTTCTTCTTCTTCTTCCTCTTCTTTGGTGTGCAAGAGCCCCCGTCCCCTCCTACACAACAATATTTGAACCCTTTTCTATGAGAACCCCACGTCTTGCCATTTTTTCATTCCTTCCTTCTTCTTCTTCTTCTTTGGTGTGCAACACCCGGCCTCCTACATATTGTTGTCCCTAACAATGCAAGGCGTTTGTTGTATCCATGCATATTTCGAGGCAGTTTTGTCTTCCTCCAGCATTGACATTTCTAATCTCTTAAGTAAATTTTTCAATACCTTGATTTTCAATTTTCCACTCCTTATGCAGCTTTTGTCCTAGTTTTGCAACTAAGGCTTCTCATGAATCTATTGAACATTCCCTAAAGCCATGTGTTCCAACTTCTTTGCCAAGCAACCATTTTTGTTCTTAAAAGCTTTGCCCAAAAACGTTGTGCATGTTTCCCAAAAACACCTATATGGAATGCCTATTTGAATGTTGGCTTGTAATTTGCAAGTGACAACCATAATCCAATATAATATGCCCATAGGCAATCGATTGTCAGCACAAGTTTAAGATCAAATAGGTCTTGAATATCTATTGGTTGAAACTAGCCAAGAATCAAGGCACATGGACACTTGGGCACCAACGGAGGTTGGATAGGTCCAAATAGGTCCAAGCACTGGAACGGGAAGCTATTGGAGGTGCTCAACCTTGGGAAAAGACCCACCAAGCTAGATAGAGGATTCATAAGTGAGCATTGAGGACTATGGTCAATATAAAGGGGAAAGAATATCACATAATCCTAGTAAGAGGTGGATGAACCACACCTTAAGAGAGAGGATTAGGAAGTAATCCTCAATCATGGCTTTTGGGGCAAATGGTTAGCCCATCATATTCCCTCTTGGGAGGTTGTGAGTTCAATTCTCAACATTTGATACCAATGTCAGATGCTCATTTTCTCGATGATTCACCTCATGCCCGTAGCACATATGAATAAGGCACTCATGTGTGAGCCCACAAGAACTATAAACTACGGGATGATTCCCACATTCCCTTAGCCTATGCTGCCATATAACAAGAGATTAGATAGTCAACATTGGTCAAATTGAGTCTCACCGCACACCCTTAGGAGAAGTGGTTATGTATATTTTCAGTGATATTACTAGCTAAGACGAGGAGTACTAGTTATTGGCATGTGTGATGACTTCTCTTTTGGGTTTTTTTGAGATGGAGATAAATGTGACGAGTAGGAGTATCAATCTCTTAATTAGTGTTTTGCCATCAAATGATGATTGAGCACCGAGGATGCTTGGTATGCATGGATTATCCGAATCTTAGGGAGGAATGCTTTTACATTCATATAGAAAACTAAAGAGACCAGAAAATATTAAAGTTTGCACCATTGCCATTAGATGCTCTTCCCATACAAAACCAAGGATTTCTCGGATAGCAAGATCTAGAGGTTTCATTATGCTACCTAGAATTTCCTACATGTGAACAAGGATGATGGACTTCCATAGGAAAAGGATAGTTTAGGTAAAGCTATTGTTTGTAAGTAAACTCAAGGTCAAGAGTACCTAGAGTGGCATGAGGGAAAGTCTATAATTTTCGTTTAGAAGGTATAAGTCACTTCCTTATAGGACTTTCTTCTATCACCCAAGGACTACACGGTTTATTATCTCCATTGTAATTTGGTCAAGTCTATATAGTTTGGCACTCTATATTTCACATTACCCCAAAAAGGAAACATCAAATGAACTTATGTTGCTTTGATGATGTAAGAGATTATAGGAGTGACTAACAATTTCTCGCCTTTGAGATGTTCCCATATGAGGCTTCTTAAGGGGACAGATATGGGCAAGCAAGACACAAAGATGACCATGTTTTAGTAGTACATGGGGTTCAAGGGAGTTGGAGCACTGTCTTCTACCATTATGGACATTTCATCTACATTTTTGAGGATGGAATTGTTTTCATCGAATGGAAATGTCACCTCATATGATATCAAGTAAGAATACCCTTTATGAGGCTTGTGGACATTGGGATGCCAAATGGACGTTGGATATATTTTTTATTATGGGTAAAAGAGAGTAAGTCATGTCTGTGACTCTCACACAAGTAGGCATTATTCGGACATGATCAAGAAGAAAGGATGTGAAATATCTCTGTGTTGGGTGCCATCACGAAAGAGCTTCAATGGAACACTTCAGCAAAAGTTGTACTTTTCATTCAATGTTTTCTGCACACATGCTCGTGAATGTACCCATGTCTCTCTTCGTTCGCCATCTTTTTCTGTGTGTCTTATCATTGCATGAAAGTACAATCTCATATCATTATTTACCACTCCATTATTGCATGACTAATTAATGTGTTATGATGACTGGATGAATATCATCATTAAAGTTCTATCATCATAGATATATATTGGAAATCGATTCTTGCATTTAACAATAAGCTCAAAGAAAAACAAAAAAAGGGTAAATCGCTTGATCCTTCTAAAATTAAAAAGCAATCATTCTTAAATGCAATTTAATTTTCTATATTAATCAACCATTTCTTTTCAAACATCTTGACTGGGATTATACTTTGAAACCATTGCATGAAAAGGACTGCTTAAAAAACCTTTATACTTCCTTAGAGGCCATTTAGAAACTTTCCTTGAAGCACAATAACTTCTAAAAAATAAATCTTCATATCATTACATTTACCAAATTTTAGTCGTAAATTTTATCTCAAATTTTAGTTTACGATGCGTACATTGCACTTATTTCAAGATATATATCACATTCTAATCCCTCCATTTCCCATGAAAACCCAATTTTCTCATTTGTACTAAAAATTCACTCGATCTTCAACATTCGCATGTAGTGACAATCTCTGCAGCATGACAACAAGCTTCCAAGCTACCAGTATTGATGCTCATAGAAACAAGATCATTTGGAAGTGCAAATATACATCATTACTTAATAACCCATCCCCAAAAGAGTTGATCCTTCAACCTGTTTGGTCAATGTCAAACAATGAACTCACATAAAGATGCAATCCAAGTTCTCTACTTGAAATCTTGAGTAATTGAGACTCCTTGAGTTTGCAAGAAAACTTCACATCTAAGAACCTTTTTCCTTCTTCAAATCTTGTTAGCTTTCCATTTTCAAGTACATGATTGATGTCAAAATCTACATCATAATCATGAATTACAACAAATGTATTTAGCCTGAACTCTTTCTTCCTTATATTTGAGTCATCATTACCATCCCAACAAGTTCAATGAAGAAAAATCTTGAAATAGCAAGTTCAAAGACAAATAACCATGCAATGAAGCCTCGTCTTCATATTTTTCTAAGATATATACCTTTGAATCTTTCAATTTACAACAATACTTATTCTCTCTTCAACTAGAACATGATCAAAGCCAACCCAAGACAAGGGGCTGCCTGTTTGGACATATTTCAAGTTTATAGAATCCGTTGATAAAAAGGAAGAGTAGTCTCATCCTAATCAAAACATATATTTACAGTTTGTCTGCATTACCATAGAAACCACATACACTCTACCCCCAACTCTAATTACCAATTATTTACCTGTTCATTTGCCTCATCAATCTCACTCTTATCAAACACAAAGACGAAATACCCTAAATCCAATTGGTTCAGAGATTGACATGTTAGAAAAGTAGTTCTTGCAACAACCATGCAAGATAAACATGGATTGAAATTATGACCCTTTGAAAGGTTGACCAAGTCCACCAAAGGACGCAATTAATCAGCTTAAATATGCTGAAGCAGAACTTATCATTATTTCCCCAGTTTACCCTTAATGCATCCCTCCATGCATGCCTTTATTTATATACAAACCAAAATTTCAAATGGTCACAATCTAACTAGCAAACGTTTTGAAACCAAAAACAGAGCAGCAGTATCATATATGTAAGATAAGATATCTACCCAAGAACCAAAAGCATAATGTGTAATATTCCAAGGATATATATGCATGTGGCATAAATAATCCAAAAAAGCAACGTGGAGACGTAGAAAAATTCAACTTTCATTGGCCAGATAAAGGCCCTCATTTCTCATTGAACAAGTCATGAAGTTATATATAATAACATGGAGAGTTTCCCTCAAGCACATCTTTTCTTTAAGTCGAACAATACAAAAATACGAAGCCTATTAAAGAAACCATGATGCCAAGACAGTCCCCAAAGAAAGGGTAAACATTGCAATCCTGGATTATGGGGAATTCAGGCTAATCAAGCATAGAGCCAGCTGCCTAATTATCCGTAGAAAAACTTGTAGATCAAATACTTGAAAGGAGGTGATAAAGAAACATGGAAGGAATTTTAATTAACCTGACAATCACAATTTCCATTTCACTTACAAAATAGGACCAGGAGATTCTTGCAAGATCTCTGATTCTTATCATTCATGGAATGTTGGTTAAAAAACACAGAATATGCTATATATCCTGTTTTGTTTAATCACTAAGTCTTTACAGGTCAATTACTCGGGAAAGATTCTGGATTCTGTTCAACAGGAAGTCCCCTTGCTTGATTGTAGCTTGATAAAGAGCATTTTTAGCATCTGGCCGGTTCGTTTCTAGCACCCCAGCTACCTTATCGATCTTACAATGTAATCTACCTGCAGCTATAAACCGAGATAGCTCCCTGAAAGAAGAAAATATGAACAGAAACAAGCATTAGCAGAGGAAAAAAAAAAAAAGAATACAGATATCTGACTAAAATGACTACAAGTATGTAACTGAAATGTGTATCTGGGTGCAATCATCCACCACCCTTTAACTACTGCCCAGAAACAATTGGGGCCTTTCACTCCTCACTACATTCCTCCCTCAGATCCATCAAAATAACCGAAAACCCCCTTCTCAAAAGACTCACATTCCTCCAACTCAGAACATCCATTCCCCTGCCCCCCATCCCTCTTCTTTCCTGGCAGCGAAATATGGAGATCCATCCTAAAAAGGAAAAATCCTCCAAAGAACACAAATATCAATTTGCCTTGCTAAGTACAAACAATCAAATGTGAAAGATGAAGCCAAATGCAAGGGGCCCCAGAAGAGAGGTCCAAATCTCATGAAACACCAGTATAATTCCAAAACTGTTGCTTACTCTTCCCCTGCTCCACTCTACTTTGTTCTTCTACTTCTTACTTCAACTCTGCCCCGTCCTCACAAAAAAAAAAAAAGGAACCCCTTCACTGATCCAAATATTTTGTCTATCCCAAAGGGCCCATTCTCTACCCCCCCTACTAGTCATCCCCTTCACCTCACCCCTTAGTGAGGAACACTCCTAGTCACAGTGCTTGTGAACTTGGAAGTATCCACTCCTAGTCACAGTGCTTGTGAAGTTGGAAGTATCCAATCATCCTCTTCTCTCACCATAATTACTATTAAATATGTTGACTTTTGGGTTTGTGTCTAATATACCTGCTCTGTTTATTGCACTCCTATCTATAATCCCATCTGTCCCAATCCTCCGCCCCATTAAATTGATGTTTCTCTATTTCAGGGTTTAAAACATGTCAAGATAGAGCTGCTGCACTCTCCATCCCCACTTTACTAAGATCCTTTCTGTTCCAGGAATTGGGTTATATAGCATGTAATATGATGGAATACTACGATCAGATTGCAGTCCAGAGCATTTAGGGGGGAAAGGAGTAGAGCTAAGGGGGAGGGGATAAAGGGAAACGAGAAAAAAACCAAAGGAAGGGGGGAAAGGAAAGGGGGGGAAAGGGGGGGAGGGGGGGGGGGGGGGGGGGGGGGGGGGGGGGGGGGGGAGGGGGGGGGGGGGGGGGGGGGGGAGGGGGGGGGGGGGGGGGGGGGGGGGGGGGGGGGGGGGGGGGGGGGGGGGGGGAGGGGGGGGGGGGGGGGGGGGGGGGGGGGGGGGGGGGGGGGGGGGGGGGGGGGGGGGGGGGGGGGAGGGGGGGGGGGGGGGGGGGGGGGGGGGGGGGGGGGGGGGGGGGGGGGGGGGGGGGGGGGGGGGGGGGGGGGGGGGGGGGGGGGGGGGGGGGGGGGGGGGGGGGGGGGGGGGGGGGGGGGGGGGGGGGGGGGGGGGGGGGGGGGGGGGGGGGGGGGGGGGGGGGGGGGGGGGGGGGGGGGGGGGGGGGGGGGGGGGGGGGGGGGGGGGGGGGGGGGGGGGGGGGGGGGGGGGGGGGGGGGGGGGGGGGGGGGGGGGGGGGGGGGGGGGGGGGGGGGGGGGGGGGGGGGGGGGGGGGGGGGGGGGGGGGGGGGGGGGGGGGGGGGGGGGGGGGGGGGGGGGGGGGGGGGGGGGGGGGGGGGGGGGGGGGGGGGGGGGGGGGGGGGGGGGGGGGGGGGGGGGGGGGGGGGGGGGGGGGGGGGGG
>MU263497.1:0-41929 GCA_020310875.1 Ceratopteris richardii
AACTGCCTTGAACAAGGTATATCCATGCACCTCAAATTTCTCTAGACTCATATCGATAAGAGTTGAGATCCCATCTGCCTTATGCAAGAACTGATGAAGTTCTTGCAAAGCTCCCACTCAATCTATGCCTAAGTCATCATCAAACGACTAACAACTCCAAGTGCAAATGCTCCAATAGCAACTACAACATCTAGTCTCGAGCATAACAACTCGTACATCAGACTCATGAATGCTGACGAAACATGTGCTATCCTCGCTAACCTAATATGTTATTCATGAAGTGTTTCGATGGTGATGCACCACAGTGCGCTCTCCTCCTCTCGAGAGCTCCACGATGATATGCTCAAAGTAAAACCCGAGCACTTGAGGCTGCACACAGTACTCTGCACAAAGGCTGTAGAATACGCAGAAAACATAGTACACAGGGAGCACGAAGATAGACTTCTTAGGTCTTACAAATGCGGTCAAACTTGGAGTCCGTGACTGACCAGGCCACTATATGTTTATTAAAGAACATATACAAAGAGTGTCCGGTGGCCATTTGGCCTTTCACATGGACACTAACGATAACAATCTACCACTCAAGGCCAATATGGCCAGAGTAACTATGGGAGAAAAAATAAAGGATGATAAAGAATACCTGAGTGTAAGTATACAAACTATACCTCCCACCTAATGGGCATGTTACAGTATACAAGTGACTACGTAAGATCAAGTAACCCCCCACAAGTGACAACAGTGTTGAAAGCTATCCTGTGGTAGAGCTTTAGTCAAAACATCTGCAGCATTATCTCGAGTGTGAACCTTCTCAAGAATAATGCTCTCAATGGCTAAGCAATCTCTAATGAAGTGATACCTCACCTCAATGTGCTTGTCTTTGCATGATAGACCAGATTCTTAGCCAAACCAATGGCACTCTGACTATCACTGAGCAAGTGAAGTACATGTTGAGGTAAAACCCATATCACAAGCAAGACGAGAAAGCCACAATGCTTCCTTACATGCCTCACTTGCTGCAACATACTCTGCTTTTGTGGTGGAAACAGCTGTACATTCTTGAAGACGAGATCTCAAAGAGATAGCACCTCCAGCAAAATGAAAAATGTACAATGATGTAGACTACGATTGTCTACACAACCAGCATAGTTAGAATCTATGTAACCAATAATGGATGCTTTCCCTCTCTACCTAAGCATAGACACTTGTCCTTAGTGCCACTTTGATATCTCAAAATCATTTTGACCGCTTCCCAATGTTTCTTGCCAGGATTAGACATATATCTGCTCATAACTCCCACTACAAATGCAATGTGTGGTCTTGTAGCTACCATAGCATACATGAGACTACCAACAGCAGACTGATAGGGAATTTTGGTCATGAATTCCTTTTCCTCATCTGATTTGGGGCAGTCATCCTTGCTCAATTTCACATATGTGGGTAAAGGTGTACTCGATGCCTTTCCACCTTGCATATTGAATCGGTGAAGTACTTTGGATATCTACTCACTTTGAGAAAAGTATATGCATCTTTTACTCCTATCACGAGTAATGTGCATGCCAAGAATATGTTTGGCATCCCCCTAATCCTTCATATCAAATGTCTGACTCAACTTCTTTGAGAAGTGACAAATCATAAGAGGACTTCCCAGCAATCAACATATCAACGACGTAAAGTATCAAGCATATCAAGTTGCCATCAGAACATCTCTTTGTGTAGAGACAATGATCCTCATTGCTCCGAGAATAGCCTTGGGACTTCATAAAAGCATCAAACTTTTGGTACCATTGTCTAGGAGACTTTTAAGTCCATACAAGCTCTTTTGAGCTTACAAACTATACTTTCCTTGCCAGGAACTACATAACCCTCTGGTTGTTCCATATAGATCTCATCTGTAAGATCTCCATGCAAGAAAGCTGTTTTCACATCCATTTGGACTAGCTCTAAGTCCTTCATTGCAATGAATTCAAGCAACATGCGCAAAGTAGTCATCTTGACCACTAGAGAGAAGATTTCCTCAAAATCAACACCATGTTGTTGCTTAAAACCTTTTGCAACAAGTCATGCTTTATATTTTGGAGAAGCACTATCTGATGTGAATTTCAGCTTATATACCCATTTACATGGTAAAGCTTTCCTGTCCTTTGGCAAAGGTACTAAGTCCCAAGTACCTTGTGAATAGAATCCAACTCACTCTTCATGGCACGCTCCCACTTGACATGATCCTCTGTCTGCCTAGCCTCTTTGTAGCAAGAAGGCTCACCGGCATCTGTTAGCATAACAAAATCTAAACCTGGAACATATCTATCAGGTGGATATGAGACACGTGCAGAACGTCTCAATGGTTGCTGAACAGGAACATGTGCAAACTGATTTGAATGGACATTCTCTTGAACATCCCTGTGTGTAGCATTTTTATGCATGCTAACCGGAGGACTAGTATCCTCAAACACCACTCTTCTCATTTCAACCTCCTTAATGGGCTATTTATGCATCTTAGACTCATTAAAAATGACATCACTACTTCTGATCAGTGACCGTGTTTCAGGATCCCATAAGCGATATCCAAATTGTCCTTCTAGACCATATCCAAGAAAAATGCATTTCTTTGACTTATGGTCCAACTTTTGTCTAAGATTCTTGGGTATATGAACATATGCTTCACACCCAAAAACTTGAAGATGATCATAATATGGTGGTTTCCCTGTCCATAACTCTTGTGCCACTTTCAGACCTTTGGCAGTACTAGGTGAAAGGTTAATCACATGAACTGGAGTCAATACTACTTCTGCCCAAAAACCTTGTGAGAGGTTTGCATGATGCAACATAGAGACTACTCTATCTTGAATAGTTCTATTCATCATCTCAGCTACACCATTCTGCACTAGGGTATAAGGAGCTGTAAACTCTCCACGAATCCCTCTAGACTAACAGAAAAGGCTGAATTCATGTGAGGTATACTCACCCCCATTATCTGAACGTAAAGCCTTAAGCTTAGTTCGTTTTTCAGTCTCAACTGAAGCAATCCATTTTCTGAGAGTAGGGAATACATCATCCTTTGATTTGAAAGGATATACCTAGACTTTTTTAGTACCATCATCTATGAAAGTGACAAAGTAAAGAGAACCACCTAAGGACCTAGTGGGCATAGGACCACACACATCTGTATGAACGAGATCTAAAGGCTGAATTGAAGAGTCAATGTGTGTTCTATGCACATTTTTGGTTTGCTTTCCATATTGACAATGCTCACAAAATGAAAAATCAGAGAAAGATAACACAGGTAAGTAGCCAGAACGAGAAAGATTTTCCATTCCACTATGAGATATATAGCCCAAATGACCATGCCAAATACAAGCCATAGGCTATTCAGTAACAGCTAACAAGTGTTCTTTCTGTGATACAAGTAAAGGATAAAGTGAGCCAACTTTGCTTCCTTTTGCAATAACCATATTGCCCTTTGATATACGAAAGGACTGAGCATAGAAGACCACCTTGTAACCAAGGTCATCAAGTTTACCAACTGACATCAAACTACATGATAACTGAGGTACATGGTGTACATTATGCATAGTAAATTTTGAACCATCAATGAACTGCACAACCACATCTCCAATCCCCACAACATCACACTGGTAAGAGTCACCAAGTCTCACGGTACCAAGAGACTTTGCTGCATAATTAGAGAACCATTCTCTATGTGGTGTCACATGGAAAGAAGCACCAGAATCTAGCAGCCAGGTGTGGGAAAGAGAATCAGCCATAGGTGCCTTAGATGGCACAGTACAATCAAGTGTCAACACATCAGCATCATCAAAAATAGCATTAATTTCTTCAATCTTCACAGTCGAAGTAGATGGTGCAGGTAACTGTTTAACATGCCCATCAACATTCTGTCCTTTACCTTTAGCATTCTTTAATGCATAACAGTCTTTCTTCATGTGTCCTTTCTTATGACAATAATGGCATTTGATATCCCTCTTCCTTGATTTACTTCTACTCTCATTCCATTGACCATTCTTTTCCTTTTTCTTGCTCCTGCCACGTTGCTGATCCTTTGCTTGGTAAGAATCACAAACATTATATGCATCTCCACTCTGAGTGCCAACCATAGATTTTCTACGAATCTCCTCACTCAAGAGTGCTCCACATATGTCATCATAGATGAGTTTACCACCAGGTGCACTATTGCTAATAGCTGTGCAAAACGTATCCCATGATGATGGCAGGGTGCATAACAGCAATACTGCTTTCATTTCATTATCCATATCCATTTTCTGAGCCTATAGCTGGGAGAATATAGCATCAAACTCATTTAGATGAGTAGCAACACTATCTGTGTCCTTCATACGAAGGTCATATAATTTTCTCATCAGATACACTTTATTTGATGTCGTCTCTTTTTCATATGTATTGCATAACTTCTTCCAAAGCTCCTCTGCACTTTCATAGTCTAATACTGTAAAGTAAACATTATCTGCTAGGTGCAAGCGAATGGTACACCTGGACATTTCATCTAACTCATCCCAATCATCTTCATCCATGTCAGCACGCTTCTTTGAAATCCCATTTACTGGCTTCCATTGCCTCCTTTGAATCAGCACATCTTTAATCTGATTCTTCCATAGAGCAAAGTTTGTGCCATCAAATTTTCGGATCTCAAAATGGTCTTTGCCCTGCAAGTTAGCTCCTCCTCAGAACACTAGCACTAGACACTGATCCATCGGATGTGCCTGAGGCCTCTGATGGCCATGATCATAGAGAACTGAATAGAGTGATAATGGAGCTAGAAGAGTCCAAACACCAACCAAATAAGTGTATCAAGGAGTAAATCGACCACTGTATAGTTGACTAAACTAGAACTCTGGAAAAACTTTTTGCCGAGTATCCTCTACAAAATTAGCATATGACGAGTGTCAAAGTATCATATAACTACAAGTACTCACATGTCTACTTGCATAGTGAATCACTGACTTCCATTGCATATAATCAGTTTACCCAATAGAAGCCAACCTAGGCTTATCGAGCACCTATGAACAACTATCATACATCTCCTATGGCGAGGCTGGGTAAGTCTTCCACCCGCATCACCGAAGAGACCCCGACATTTGGGTGTCTCCCAATTAAGAAAACCTCACCACAACCTCTTTATCAAAAGTAAAAGGCTTTATGCAAAGAACGTACCGCTATATCAATGAACACATGGATGTACATAAGCGGTATCCAAAGAAGCGTACATGGTATGTATGTGCTCAATATATGCAGTAAAATGACACTAAAGGCTGAATACACAGCCAAAACTAGCCAATAACACCTGCAAGTGTCTATCACCTCTTATGTTTTAGGCTTTAAAAACCTGCATAAATTTGCAGCGACTGCTCCCACCAAAACTGAAAAACCCCTCGAGGAACCTGTAGTTTTACGAGTGTGGCTGAAAATACAGCCCCAAAGGGTGATATTATTGTTTGAGAAGTACAAGGAACATCTTCTTGATGTTCTTCGACATGTGCGAAGAGAACTATGTGCGAAAGTACCTTCCGAAATGGCTCCAAAAACACCCCAAAATTTGCTTCTGAAAATAGGCTTTGAAATAAAAAATGAAGCTTTGAGGGACCAAAACTTGTTCAAGGTAATGTCAACCTTAGTCTTTCCCCTTCTTCAAACACCACAAGAGTGTAGCTTAGTGGCAAGAGATTGCCACGGTTAAGTTGAGCTCTTGGGGGGAACAGTACTAGGATGGGTGACCTCCCGGGAAGTACCAGGAACCTCTATATTCCTTGATCATTGAGGTCCTCCCTCGCGCGTAGCCCACGGCGCCAATGGTGACTTCGGTTGACTCGGATGACAAGGTATGCCAAGGTCTATGCCTTGGGTCCCACCTTAGTCGTAAGCCTTGAGAAACCCTTTGGGGGGGGGTGGTTAGTATGCTCTGGCATACACTATGTATCATAAGAGCTATCCTACTCTACCACACCAAGTGTATCATCATGCTCCACATGAGCTAACTGCACAACATCAACACCAAGATCAAACTGATGATCAAACTCTAACTCAATATCATCACGATGCTCTACTTGAGCATCCACATCATGCTTTAAAGCCATCCAACTAATCATCCAAAGTGTGCTCCATAAGAGCATCCACATGAACAACAAAATCATGCTCCATATAAGCATCATGAGCATCCAAAACGTGGTCTACATGTGCATCCATCTAAGTATCTCTGAAACATGCCATACATGTGCATTATGAATGTCAATAGATCTATGTGTAGGTAGACAAAATGAGACATGACAAGTCTCACACCGCACATAAGGCCGAACTCCCATTGATACAAGGACTACGTCTCACATGAAGTACGTGTAGTGGATACTTGTGCCCAATTGTTGGTACCTCTGACAAGCATAAGTTATTCGAAATTGCAACTGAACATGATGCTCACCAAGAAATACATAACATGTGCTCTCCTATATTTGGCTAACTAAAATCAAGCTCATAGGGAATGAAGGCACATAGCATACATATCTGAGTATAAGTGATGCTCCACTAAGTAGCATAAGGCATATATCTCTTGCACCCTCAATCCCATATGTCGTATCATCAAGCATGTGCACACGTCCATGACTCTCACGTGGCTACTCGCGATGTGGTGTAACATGAAAAGTGGCTAATGCATCAAGCAACCAAGCCATATGTATGCTATCCAATGAGCAAGAGGAATCCTGAGATGATCCATAGGAGAAAGTGATATCTCCATCACTAGCGTAATCAACTACCATAGACTCTCCTGAAACCACTATCTGACCTGCATCATTTGCATATATCTGATGTCTTCATCACATCCACTTGAAGCAACATCATCGAAGATGACAACCACAATTCCAACAGCGAAGTTGTGGATGTGATCTATGTCTCACATGAGTCAATGGACTTGCATACATATCATGTAATCTCTTCCATAATGCACTTCTTGTCTCGTCATACATAATTGACTCATATGTAGAATCCACAAGTTGTATCCCGATAGTGGATCTAGCCAATGCAGCCATATCCATCCATACATGCTTGAGCATGTCAGGAGGCCTCTCTGCATCTCTATGCACATACATGTGTAATCTTGTACAAAGCATGTATGCCACATGTGAGTTTTCATCTCGAAAAGTCAGTGCCATCAAATCGAAAAGATACCATGCTTGCAATCGAAGAGACTAGCAATGTAACAAGAGAATAGAAACGATACTCTATCCTCAATAGGATCACACTTGCATATCCATATGCATGACTCACATAAAAAATGTCTCGATGGAGAAGAAACCATATAAACCACCTATCACATAAACATGCATCTAGCATGCACATAAAACCATGAGCATAAACCTGCTCACCAAGTCTCCAAAGTGACCAAGTAGATGTCAAAAAATCCTAGAAACATTTGCACACCAACCTTCAACATGATCTGATACCAATGAAGGGCTTTGGTGTGCAGAAGAAGAGGAGACAAGAGGAGATGGAGAAACAGAGAAGAGAGACACCCGTAGATGAATGGGAGCCTCGAAACTCACAAAGTGATCTCTCTTGAGGCAATGCTCTATATATGATGTATATATATGAATATAGGGGTAAGGTCACCCGACCCTTACATCCCCAACAAAAGCAAGGCCTTGGACAAAAACACTGAGGAAGATAAAGACTTGTGGATAGAGTTGAATGTAGTATCGTCTTGCAAAAAGAGGAACATAGTTGAAAGGCAAATAAAAAACATCCAAATCATTAAAAAGGGGAAGTATTTTCTAGTTATTGAAATATATACAAAAATAAATGTATCTAGCTCATGTAAAGGGGATTCATCTTGGATGTATTGAGGAAATATGGACTTAGATGTTGCAAACCATTAAGAAATCTAATGAAAGTCAATATGTATTGATTTCAATGGAAGGTAACAAAGGCCAAGATGCAATATTATATAGGTCTATAGTGGGCTCTTTGAATTATGCCACTATCACAATGCCCCATTCAGGACATAGAGTTTGTGTGCTATCTTATATCGTGCACACACTTAGGTTTTCACATACTTGCATCTAACAAGGCATAATTTAAATGAAGATATTCTCTATCCTTTTGAAGATGATTTGAAGGAAAAATCATATACAACTGTGGACTGGGTTGGATCCAAATCAGATAGGAGCAGTGCAAGTGGATATGCAGTGATGCTAGGGAAGAAGGTTGTTTCATGAATGCCAAAGAACAAAGATACAATTTTCCTATCTTCAAAAAATTTTGAAAATAGAGCTTTTGTAAAACTTAGATGTGAGTGCATGTCAATCAAGAGGCTCCATCCTTAGGAGCATATGAACCATGTCAGTTGATGACACTTGGAGCATTATGAAGCAAGGATCCAATTTGGGAAGGTTTGAATTTGAATCCCCCTCATTACTTTCATTCAATCACATATCACACTTAGATATGATAAACCCTATTTTATAGGAAAAGACCATTCTCACATTTATTGAATATTCATATTAACACATCATGTACTCCAATTGGTAAGATGCCACGTGTGTTATCACTTTAGTTATGCAGGCCTTCTACTTGGTTAAGTATTTTCTCTATACTCTGAGAAGCCATAGTTCACACTGTCTTTCATTTGTTAAGGAGCTAGTCTCTGAGTGTTCACTAGAGTTTTCTCTTCATATGGTATAGATTTCTTGTAATATTTCACCTTTTAGAAAGCTAATAAAGTCCTCTAAATGCTGCTTGAAGGTCAAGTCTAAACTTTCCACATTCTCAGAGAAATCAAGTCCAAAGTGAACATTGGTCTTAATGTGCTTGTCTCATAGACTAGTTTGAGTGACCAAAAGCTCTTGGGTCCATTTTATAGGGACGTAGATAACAATTGATTTGAGTGAACAAATGTATGTGTAAAAATATCACTAACACCATTCATGCTCAAGCTGTAGAGAGAAGATGTAATTCTCCCATCAGTACTTTCATTGTTAAAAAAAATTGTGAATTTCAAGGTGCTCCTTGAAATTTATACGCATTTTAAAGCATAATCCATGTTTTCTTATTATTTTTTACTATTTTAGCTTTAATTTCAAGGCTAGTGAGATGCTATTTTGCATGGGATTAGGCATATAGAAAAATATTTTGTGACATTATTCTCAAAACATGAGACATTTCCAACTCCCAAGTAGTTATTGAAAATGATAATTAAAATTATTTAAGAGATACCCATTGAAGTATTGTAAAAGTACAAAAGGATAAGGGAATGAAGAAGATTGATGGTAGGAGTGAAGTTATCCTAATTAAAGAGTGGCCCCAATAGCTTTGGCCCCCAAATTAAAGGATTTAAAATAGTAAACATTGATATAACGAATTAGGAGATTCTTGTTTTTAGAAATGCCATTGACGTCTCCATAGAGTTTTGAAGTGCCAAAATTTATTAATGCAATAAGAAAATGTTTGATTCTTAAAAAAAAAAAAAGCTTGTGAGAACCCATGGGACTGCCCTGTATCCCACAAAGTAGGGAGTGCTGATAGATTACTAGAGAATTTTACAAAGAATGTTGATAACCCTCTCCTCCCCTCATGTGGGGCCTGTTCACTTGTACAATTCTAATTTCTTTTAATTAAATTTTGGAAGAGTAGGCTCTGTAGAACTTCCTTTAAAAGCAAAAAAGAGCTTGTGACTTTTCACTCTCGCTAGAGACAAGAATGGTATCATAGTGGATGCTTGCAAAGCTAGTTTGCAAAAGTCCAAAGAGTTCTATAGTCGTGTTACTTTTAAAACATGCAAGAATTTTGATAATGTTGAAGATGATATTTCTCCAATTTGGGGACGAGATTAACCCTCTCCATGGCTTTCACTCTTGGACGTTCTCTATGAGTGACTGAGCGCAAAGGGACGGTAAGTAAAATCAAAGCTATAGTGTACCTCAACATTGATATGGATCTTTATGATTTTACAAATTCTTGCAATCTTTTCGAAAGAGGTCTTATAAGGAAGAGCTTGTGTGACTTCTATTATAAAATATTAAGTTTATGTATATCTAGAGAGATTAGTCAACCTATGAATAATGTTTCATACAAGAACAACGGGTGTTTATTAAGGTTGAATTTGGAGCTTGTGTCCATCTTAGCAAGAGTTGAGAGTTCTACTAAGAATCGGTAAGAATTCCAGTTCGTTGACATAAATTTGTTGATAGCTTACGCTAAACCTTCATGGAAATGTTGGGAAGAATGATCACAAAACATTTCCATGAATATTCTTGAAATTTGTGTGTCTTTGTCTCTATTAGCGTTGCTTTTTTTTTAATTAATAGAGATTACGTTGTACAAATAAACAAGGCTAGCACCCGTGGTACCCCCAATATCCCATAAAGCAGGGGATACTTATTGATTACTACATAATTTTACAGAGAACATTGATAAATTTCTTGTTCCCTTCATGTGGGGCCCACTTGGGTGTAATCTTGTTGCTCTCTAGGAAGAACACTCTATGATGTCTAAAGGGTGGGGGCTTCTTATAGTTAGAAATTCTTTTGCCTAAAAGGAAAAGAGTATTTTTGATCCACCATTCTTTAGGAGGGCTTCAAGTTTGTTGCACACCTCTCTTTCCATATTTTCCATAGAGTCTCCCCTCTTATAGCATTCCACACTGTTGAGGATCAACTGATTGCTTCACCTAGTGAAGCTTGCTTCTAGTTGATTTCTCCCTATAACAACATGATTCTCTCAAGGGCCTACTAGACCGATATTGATTTGTGGAAAGAATAAAAGAGGTGTCCCAAGTCTTCCATGCCACGAAGGCATCACTTGTACCAAGGGGGGATACCGCAAATTTTCTTAACTTTTACATTGATCAAGATTCCACGGTGTAGAATTTTCCACAAAAAAAAACTCTATACTCTTTTGACTAATGAGGAAATGTTGTCGATTGTTTCCCATATTGCTTGAGATATCCAACAATGTCCAGCAATGATCTAATTTAGATAGTGCAACGTAAATGTCAAGATGTATCAACTAACGCCATAAAATTGGAAGGTGACCTTAGAGATTATTTTTCCGCGTGTTCATTTGTTGATATTATATTGAATGCTAATAATCCCTATCTCTATGAATTTCTTGAATGGTTATGCATGTTTGTCTTTGCTAATTACTAAAAAATAAATCATGTCTTTTCTTTGTTTGACAATGCGTGTGCATGTTTGAGGAAGCTTTATTGCATCATGCTTAAACATGTTAAAATATTTAGGAAGAAAATTTTGACTAAACGGATGTGGTGTAATATTAAGCCTTGAATTTCATGGGGGAGAAGACCTGAGTTCAAGTCCGACTCATTGGATATACTCAGCCTTCCAACATATACTCTACCTTACGAGGTTGAGGTTGAGTGTATGTGTCTTTCATTCATTGTACGTTAAAAAAAAGGAAAAAAATTAAAGATCATAAATCGTTAAAGTAGAGAGTCGACGAATCGAAGGACCACATCACGATGGTTTTATGAAGAGTCTTCATAGATGAGATATAAAAATAATTTCTCTCACATCTACAAAATATAGCTTGAGAGGTCGATGAAGATGGTGCAAGCATTCCTCAAGCTATATCATAGAATAATCATAATCTCCATCAAAGATATTTTTGAGGATAGACATAAATAAGATACCCTCATTCAGAAAATATATTTGAAGTGGGTTTTATAATGGAAGTTTTAATGCTGGAAGTATAGATTCTCATGCATCAAACTCAACTTGTATATCTTGTTTATACTACTCAAATATTTCTTTTAATATTTTTTTTCATCTCAACATATATTACTACAAAGAGGTCTCTTTGGATAATTCCAAAGGTTTGATTTCAAGTGCTCTCTCTGTAGGTCACCATGGTCCAATGTATCTCGTTCCAATGTTGGCGCGTGTTCTGTTCTCTCTCTTGGGTTTTTTTTTTCTTTCTTTATTTTGCCTTTGGCGGTTTGGCGGGCCGTAGTTAGTAATTTTAAAGTAAAAAGGAAAGCCTATCGAAGAATTAAGAAGATAAGAAAAAAGGAAAAAAAAAGATTGAAGTATGTCGTGAAATAGAGAGGAAGAAAAAACAAATGAAAGAGAAAAGAACAAAAAGAAGAAAGAAAATAAACCACAATGTGGGGGAAGGAAAAGTAGAAACGAGTGATGGAGTGAAGTGGTCTTCATTTTGACTTTATTGGAGACTTGGTTCAGTTTTGGTCCTTCGGCACTTTTGGGTGTATCCTTGTGGGTGTTTCCTCCAGTTGCTCTTGCTCCCCTCTCTTTCTCTCTCTCTCTCTCTCTCTCTCTCTCTCAATCTTTCTATTTTCCTCTCTTCCATTTCCCATTGGCTTCTCTTGCTCTCGGGTATGATGAGGCCACCCCCTTGTCGGTGGTAAAAAATGTGGGTTTGATGTATCCCTCACATTTACTGTTGGAAAATAGAAAAATATTCTTGGGATACACTCATGTTAGGAAAAGCTTCTTCCTAGAGTATAACATCCACTAAAGAGTGAGTGCATATGTATCCATCCATCCAATTCCATCCATATTTATACGAAAGGTCCAAGGGGTGCATGTCTTAGAATTTATCCATGTGCCCTTCCAAGTGTCCTTTCATGTGGATACTTTCCAAATTAAATCACATTGCTTCTATTTCAATTGATACCTTCGCTTCATGTACAAGTCAAGGTGTCACTTGGGAGAAGCTTCTCTCAAGACTAACGTTTTTTTACCTTAGAATAATGATTCCAAAGATAAAACCCCTTCAATTGAGACTTCAATTGAAATAAAGATAAAATCCCTTCAATTGAGACTTCAATTGAAATAAATTATGAAGGGTTAAAACCAAGAACATAGTTTCTTACTGCAAGGGTCTAACCCACAAAATTAAGCCAAGGGTTTCCAAATATAAATACCTAGATTTTAGGGTCAAGCCCAAGGTTTATAAAGCATTCTTCCCCCTTTAACATTTTGTTCCTCGAAAATGTACATTCATATAATATGTGGAGTATTCCCCCATGTACCATGAGACAATTCGTTGATCATGGACTCACTCTCAAAAGATGTTTCCTCATTTCTAACTTGTAGTTGGAAAAGAGGACAATCTTTTGTTTATGGAACTTACTCATTCCCAAGTGGTGCTTTCTTCTATTCCATCCCTCCATTTAACTAGGCACTCTTTATATAGATGATCTCTAGTCTATTTATCTTGAGTGCGTAGTATCTTTTCTCCTTCATGAGGGTTGTTATGAAGGGAAATTGGCTGAGCTATTGTATTTGAAGATACAAGATTGTCTTGTTCAACCAGTTTGCTTTTAAATCCACTAACGTGAAATAATGGGTGACATAAAAATTAATCTACAAGTTCTAACTAATAAGCCAAATCCCCTATTCTTGTGAGAACCTTCAAAGGCCATATAACCTTGGAGAGATTTTAGGACAAGTTCTTGATTTCAATGTTTTAGATTTCTTGGGAACTTTTAGATATACTAGTTCTCCAACCTGAAAGGAAATATCTTGCCCTTTAGGATCTCTAAATGATTTAGCCCTATCTTGGGCTTTCCTTCGGTTTTCCTAATCTATTCTTAGCTTAAAGTTCATGTCTACTAAGAAATCTCTAACTACTTAGACTTTTTCATTTTGTAGTCCAACTGCGTACGGTGCTCTTGGTTGGAACCCATACATTAACATGAAAGGACTATACTCACTTCTAGAGTGTTTAGGAATATTGTAAGGAAGCTCTACTAATGGTCGATAGTCTTCCTAGTTAGTTTTGATAGAAGATACATAGCCTCATAACATATCTTCAAGTATTCGAGTGACCCTTTAAATTTGACCATCTGTTTGTGGATGTTTTATAGTACTCATGTTTAGCATGATCTCCAATCTACTAAACATAGCTCTCTAGAAATGACTAAAAAATTTTCTATCTCTATCAGAAACTACATCTTGAGGTATCCCATAGAGTCATAGAAATGTTCTATGAACATTTAAGCTAATTTTCAAGTTTTTAATGTAGTACAAGTAGGTACAAAAAGATTCATTTTGTTCAGTCAATCAACAATAACCCAAATGGCATCATGGCGTTTTTGGGTTTGTGGCAAGCACGTAATGAAATCCATGGAAATACTTTCTGACTTTCCATTGGGAATTTCCAAGGGATGTAACAAACCTCATATTTAAACTTTTTGGCTTTGTTTACTTGGCACTTTGTACATCTAAGTATGTAATTATGTATATCTTTATGTACATTTGGCCAATAAAATTGTCTTTCAATTAATTCATAAGTTCTTTGATTCCAAAATGTACAGCACTTCGGGCATCATGACATTCAAACAATACTCTTCTCCTAAGTTCTTGGTCACAAGGGACATATTTCTCCCTTGTATAACAAATATTCCTCTTGAATACTGTAGTGTTTAAACTTGTCTCCATTGGATAAGTTATACTTTGATTTGAAACCTTCTTCTAGGCTTCTTTAAAGCTTCTTTCTTCCTTCTAGTTTCCTTTCATTAATGTAACTAAATCATTAGAAATTTGTATGAAACTTGGAGAATTCAACATTTCCATTTTGTTCAATGTGTCTAAAACTACATTCAATTTTCTTCTTCTATATCAGATTTCATAGTCAAATTCTTGGAGTAATTTTTCCCAGCTAGCTTTTCTACCCGATAGCTCATATTGGTTTGCAAACCATTTATTACTTGATCAAAAACTATAGTTACTTTGGTGCCAAACAAGTAATATATCCATTGTTTTATAGCATCCATGATTGCATAAATCTCTTTTTCATAGGTAGAATAATTTCTTTGAGCTAGGTTTATCTTTTGACTTTCAAAGCAATCGGTCAACCATTTTGATTCAAAATAGCTCCTATTGCTAGAAATCATTAGCATCTATTTCAAATACAAAGAGTTCATTTGGATCTACTATTTGTAGAGCCACGGTCAAAGCTAGGTCTTTTCTAAGTCTTTTCTTAATTTTAGCCTATTCTTTCTCCTAGTTAAGAATTTTGGGTTTTCCCTTTAATTTCTTGAATAAAGGGATCATGATTTTTGCATGGGTTGGCATACTTTTTGTAGTCTCTTGCTAAGCCTAGAAAACTTTGGAGTTCTCTAATAGTTTTAGGGTGAGGCCAATTAAGAATAACCTTGACGTTTTCACGATCTAATTGAATATCTTTCTCACATATAATGTGTCCAAGGTATCTGATTTCTCTTGAAAAGAATCCACAAGAATCTTCTTTTCCAAACGATGTATTTTTCTTAGAACTTGGAAAACTCTCTAGATGCTCTAAGTAAGAAACTACATCTTAACTATAGATAAGAATGTCACCAGGAAACCAATCCCAAAATTTCCCAAATAAGGGCTTAATATGGTGTTCATTAGCTTCATGAACATAACTAGGGCATTTGTTAAACCAAAAAACATGACTAAAAATTCAAAGTTCCCATATTTAGTTCTAAAAGATGTTCTAGGTACATCTTTAGATCTAATCTTAGTTTGATGATATCCTTGATAGAGATCAATTTCTTAAAATATCTTAGCCCCTTTTAGTTGATCAAATATATCATCAATTCAGAGCATTGAATATTTATTCTTGATAGTAACTTTATCTAGGGCTCCATAGTCGATGCATTGTCTCATTGATCCATCTTTTTTCTTCACGAAAAGAATGGGTGCTATCCAGCATGAAAGGCTAGGCTTAATGAAACCCTTATTTGGGTATTCCTCCTTCAGCTGTTTCTCTACTTCAGCTTGCATAAAAAGTGGGAGTTTGTACGAGGGGTCCACATATAGGCTTTGTTCCTTGGAGAAAGTCTACATATAGGCTTGGTTCCTTTGTTCCTTGCAGAAAGCCATGGGAAAGTTCTTTTGAAAAAGCAGCATGGTAATTATTCATTAAACACTTAAATATAAACTTTTCGTATTCAAATAATGGAGACAAGACATAAGGAACTAGATTCATATTATAAAATTTTTTAACATCGGTTGGAAGTATCATAGAAAACTTCAGCTCTTTAGGTATTTACAAGTGTCTTTAATTCAACTCTTCAAATCAAGGGGGTACTTGGCACAACATGCTCTCCTTGAATTAGATAAGAGATTCCATTCTTGTCAAATTCCAAAGTATTCAATGGATAGATTCTTTGAAATGTTTTACCTAAGCCCCAAAACCACTCCCTACCCAAAACCACATATGTTCTTTCCATGTGCATGATTTGAAAGTCAAGTTTATCTTCATAAGGTTTAAATTCTATTTCTATATCACAAATCATAGTATCCGAAACCTTCTTGTCTTGGCCTAGCATCATGGATACTATATATTGATGTTGTGACTTCGATTGGGGTACCTTCAATCTCTTCACGAGTGAGTAGTTTAGGAAATTGTGGGTGACCGAGTCATCTATCATGACTTTGGCCTTTCCAACCCATGCAAGTGTGAAGGTTGACTAATTCATGAGGTCCAAACTGATTTTGGATCCACATTGAATCAGACAAACAACATTAGTGCATGCAGTCTTCATGAAGGACCTCCACTTTTTTTTTTAACTTTGCTATTTTCAAGATATAAAGTTTCAACTAAATGGATTCATGCCTTATCCTTCCCTTTCTACTAATGGGTGGCTTTTTGTTGCCCATTTGTAGTACAATTCTCACTAAGATGTCCTAGGTTTAGGCACTTAAAGGAAAGGTTTTCATTTTTTGCTTTCTCACATACCTTATGGTCAAGTCTTGGCTGTGGAGCTCTAGGAGTCTTAAAATCTTCTTCGTTGAAAGTGACAAACTTTCTTTTACCTCTTTTAAAGTTTTTATTTTCTTCGAAAGTTGAAGTGGTTATGTTCTAGTTTTAGCGTGATCCTCGTAATTGTGTGCTAAGTTTATAGCATCTTCTAAGCTATTTGTAGCACTTCTCTTCACTTCATGTTTGATATGCTTATTGAGACCATGAATAAAACCTATAACTTTATGAGAATCATCTAGGTTTTGAAGCTAAAGTACTATTTATTGATAATGAGAAATGTATAAGGAGAGGGAACATCATTGCTGAAGGATTTTATCCCATGCTTCCTTGTTTTGCTCATCTTCATTTTTTGGTAGGAATTATTTTTTAAAGAATTATTTGTTGGTGCAAAATTCCAAGCCTTCACATTTGGCTTAACATGGAAAAGTTTATGAGAAAACACTTGATGGATCATGAGAATCCTAGCTTGTAATCTTTTGATCATTTACTATTTGTAAAAGATCAAATCCATGAAGGATCTTGTAAAATCCTAAATTTCATGGAGTTGGGAAGGACATAAGCTATGAGTTTTCAAGAGACAATAAATCCTAAATCATAGGAGTCACTTTTTAGATGGAGCCAAGTTTGAATTACAAATTCAAACTTGAGATAAGAACTTAAATAAATGACTCTAAAAAACTCACCGTTGTGTGGCCTGATTGAGAGCTCTTGCATTGATCATTATCAAGGGTTGAGTAGCTTACACCATAGCTTACTCATCCCACCATCATTGTGCATCATTTCAATGCCAATGATCTTGTACAATCATGTGCTATAATAGATATACTTCATTGATCATCTTTGTTTAATTCTTTGCTATGACTACTGAGAATAATGAAATTATTCTGGTCATATCTTAGTGATTTCTCAGCCATTTTGCATGATCCATAGTATCATGGAGCTAGCCTCAAATCTACTTTATGCTGCCAAAGTTTCAAAGAATTTGGTTCAGACATTTTGGAGAAATCACTATAGAATTGCTTAGTGGTCATCTATTATTCAGTCCCTAAAAAATCGAGGGTAAGCTTTCGATTGCTAAGTTGATTTATCATAGTATATTCTATCCTTTTACATGATTCCACTTGTAAGAATTAGCTATCTAAGCTAATTAAATTCCCTCAAAAGGAATTGTATCAATTCTTACTATACTGAGAGCATTGAGGAAAAGGAGGAGCAAGCTAGTGTAAGGACCAAAATAGCAAGTCTATTTTGATACAATTATTTCACTAGTCAAAATTACATAGGTACTTTCTTGGTGTCATTTGCAAGATAAAAGGGCTTACTATCAAATTTTGAAGTGTGTTAGGTCAGGTGCAAAGCAAGTTTTAGTAGTACCACCTTACTTCCTTGAGGTATCCATCCATCTCTCCCAACATTATTCAAATTGGATCTATGTTTTAGCGATTCTTAGAGCCTCTTTTAAGCTCATCCACCATCTAGAAGCCTTAGATACAAGTGAAAGTTGTCTCTAAAACATGATAAATTTCACGGGTGTTTTTTTAATTGATGTAAGTCTTGCCATTTTCTCAAAAATGTAAAGGCTACATCCTTATTTCAGTCTTTATCTTCCCCTGTGAATTGAGGTTGTTTTAAGTATTTCAAGAATGAAAGACTCCTGCACCTAATGGAACTAAGAGGAGGATTTATAGTTACTTCATTTGTTTTATTTTTTTTTAAGATAAGTTACTATTGATTGGTAAAGGAGCATCTACTTCTTTACTCATGGAAGGCCTTCTTGCTCGAATAGTCAAGGAACCCATTTGGGCAGGTAGGGGTAAAGTTGGATAAAGTGTATTGAAAATTTTTTCCATCATTCCTTTAGCTTCATTAATTGAAGTATGAAGAGTCCCCATCTCAGTTTGGATCTCCTTAACAATGAATATATCCGCTTGGACATCATTCATCTTCTCATCCAATCCTTTTAACTCTATATAATTATTCACTTCTTGCCTTTCCTGTTCTCCTATTTTAGGAAGATATGGAGTGTATTCAAGGTTTCTACTCCATTTGTGTAGTGCATTATCTACTTCATTTCTAGATAAGTGTAACAATATATTGCTAGCATATAAATCCCCCATTGAATACTTTGGAAATCAATTGGAAATGAGAAAATCCAAGCAACATACGATTTATAAATGTGGTGCATGTCAGCTTGGTAAATCACACAAGTTACATTTACAAAGAAAGGCTATATGCATGAGGACTATTTGGAACTTTTCCACACACGTGTGTGGGGACCACGCAAGGATCCTTCAATTTTAGGCTTAAGGTACTATGTGTCATTTATTGATGTATTGAGTAGGTGGACTATCTTGTATTTCATGAAACATAGAGATGAAGTGTTCACTTGTTTCAATAAATATCTTGCATATGTGGAAAATCAAATAGGAAAAAGCCTAAAGAGGATAAGGTTAGATCGAGGAGGTGAGTACTCCAACGAATTTGATGCATTTTTGTAGGATAGAGCTATCAAAAGGGATAGTACTACCAAATATACTCTTAAGCAAAATGGAGTAGTAGAGAGGAGGGACAGACTGATTGTGGAAGCAACTAGCTCAATGCTTAATGAAAAGAAATTGCCTAATTACTTATGGGCACAAAGTGTTTCTACTACCACTTATCCTATTAACAAGTTACCCTCTAAATCTCTTGATGGGATGACCCCATATGAGGCATGGCATGGTAGAAGGCCATCACTTGAACATTGCAAAATATTTGGTTGTGTTGCTTTTGTGCATGTTCTATCTCAAATGAGAGGTAAGTTAGACTCAAGGCAAAGAAATGCATCTTCATAGGGTATGATATAAGTTAGAAAGGATACAAGTTTTATAATCCATCCAACAAAGGATTTATGGTCAGTAGAGATGTTGTGTTTGATGAGAATGATTCTTGGTTTTAAAGTGAATGTAGGAAGCTCAAATTACCATATGACTTGGAAGAAGAATTTCCAAGTCTCACCAAGGAGAAGCCAAGCACAATTTAAGACATCAAATCAGATGATGAGGACACCATAAACTTGGAAGACTCCAAAGCATGGAAGTCGAAAGGCAAGGCCAAGATGAAGAGGTTGGAGGACATACATGAATCATCCAACCAAGAGAGAGTAAGAAGCCAATCAAATATGGATATGATACTTCATTAGTTACTAAGTATTCCATTTATCTTGCTAAAGATCTTTCACTTGAAAAACCTTCTTCATATGTAGAAGCAAGTACCAAGGTAGAATGGAAGGGGGCTATGGATGAGGAAATAGAAGCACTCTAAGAGAATGACACTTGGGAGCTAGTAGCCAAGAAAGCATCAATGAAGGGAATTGGTTCTAGGTGGATTTACAAAATCAAAAGGAAGTCAGATGGATCCATAAACACTAAAGGTAGGCTTGCGGCTAAGGATTTTGCACAAACCCAAGGAGTAGATTATGAAGAGACGTTTTCATATGTGGCTAGAATGCCAACCATCAAAGTCTTGGTAAGTGTGGCTACATCAAGAAATTCGAATATGTATCAATTAGATGTGAAAAATGCTTTTCTCAATGGCTGGATTTTAGAGGAGGCTTACATGGCTCAACCTCCTGACTATGAAGATCCAAGCCTTGTTAGACTTTGACCTTCAACTTTATGTCCAATTTGTGATTGGTTCTCCAACAACTCCCCCCAATCACTAATTGACATTCTTTGTTTCTTCATAACTTCTTCTTTTCTTTTTACTTCTACTATGCTTTTGAATATGCTGGTCTTCACACCATCCAAGCTCTTTGTCATCATATCTGCTATCTGATCCTTTGTAGAAATGTACTCCACTTCAACTTCTTTCTCCATTACATTTTCTCTCACGAAATGATGTTGTATCTCTCTATGTTTTGGTCTTACTTGAAGTATTGGAATTGCTGCAAGGTAAAATGAACTCATGTTATCTTCATGTATTGTAGCTCTACCTTGATTAATGCCCAATCTTTTGAATATTGTCTCTATCCATATGATCTCCTTAGCTGCTTCTACAAGTCCTTTGTACTCAAATTTAGTTGATGACATGGCTACTATATGTTGTTTCTTTGAACACCAACGTACAAGCTTATCACCAATGTATATCATGTATCCATGTGTTGATCTTTTGTCATCTTGATTGCCTCCCAATCTAAGTCACTATGGGCTCTCATCTTGAAATCGGAAGCAAAAGGATAATATAATCCTTCCTTTATGGTTCCTTTGATATATCTGAGAACTCTTTGACCTTCATCTATTCTTTTGATGAGTAGAATTGGATTTGCTTTTGAACTTTGATATCCAAGATCATTGAGATACTTCACCAATCTATAGTTGCATGCTCTTGGAGCTTTCTTCAATCCATAGAGTGCCATTCTCAATCTACAGACAAAATTTGGATACGTGGAATCTATAAACCCTTGATATTGTTTCATGTATACCTCATCTGATATGTATCCATTCCAAAATGAATTCTTTATATCCAGTTGACTCAAAGTCCAATCTTTTGAAGCTACAATAGCAATGATTGTCCTTATAGTTGACATCTTAGCTACAAGACTAAATGTCTCATCATAATCTATGCCATAAGTTTGGGCATAGCCTTTCACCACTAGTCTAGCTTTGTATCTGGCTATACTTCCATCTACAAGTTTCTTCACTTTATAAACCCATGTATTTCCAATTACCTTCTTACCATTTGGTTTAGAAACAAGTCCCCAAGCCTTTTTTTTCTCTATTCCATTGAATTCTTCCTTCATTGAGCCTTCCCATTGCTTCTTAGCTTTTGATTCATCATAGTTATGAGGTTCTTCATCATCTTTGAAAATATATGCATAGTTATTTTGATTTATGTAAAAAGTATCATAAAAATACCTTTCTCGTTGCCTTCTTGTCCTACTTGAACTTCTTGGCTCACATTCTTCATATGTGTCTGGATACACCTCTTCATCAAATATAGGAGCTTCTTCATTTCTTCTTGTTAATCCACTTCTGGATTTATTTGCTTGCATATACTCTTCATCTCCATTCACTTGCACACTTGATTTTCGTTTCTCACATCTTCTTACCTCTTCTTCAAATTATTCAACTATATGACTTTGATTTGTATAAGAGCTTTTTTGTTCATCAAATATAACGTCTCTACAAACACAAGAAATTGTTTGGTTAGAGGATTCCACAACCTATAACCCATCTGCTTTTCATCATAACCAATGAACACATATTTGTCTACCTTTGTTTCAAGTTTATGTCTAAGTTGTGATGGCACATAAGCATATGCAATTGATCCAAACACTATACAATGATTTCATGTTAGTTTCTTACCCAACCAAGCTTTGTATAAAGTCATTCCATTTAGAGAATGGTAATCTATTCACAAGATGTATAGCTGTATTTATAGCGTGAGCCCAAAGATAATTCGCACAATTCCTCTCCTTCAACATAGCTCTAGCAGAATCAACCAAAGTCCTGTTTCTTCTTTCTCCTACACCAATTTGTTGTGGTGTATACGTGCAGGTTATTTCTCTCTTAATACCAACATTCCAAAGATAATCATTGAGCTTTTGGGAGAAGTAATCTCCCCCTCATTAGACCTTAGTCTCTTAAGCTTTTGACCTATGACTCTCTCTGCATATGCATGAAAAGGCTTGAAAGCTCTAAAATCATCTCATCTCTCCTTCAAAACATACAGAGTTATCCATCTTGTAGCATCATCAATGAAAAGAAAATAATACTTTGTTCCACTCATAGATCCTTCTTTTGTTGGTCCCCCATACATTTGTATGAATGAGCTCTAGTAATCCATCATGTTTGAATCCTTTTTTTTTGAAATGGTAACTTGTGTGCTTTTCCCATCTGAATGCTCCACATTTATAAATCATATGATGACTCTACATATTTGGTAATCCTAGTATAGATTAATTTGCAACCATAGCTTTAATTCCTCGTTCATTGAAATGGCCTAATCTCTTATGCTAGAGATCAAGTTCTATAATCACTCCTTCACCATGTGTGAACAAAGCTTGACCAATGTTCCCTTACACTCTTAAAGTAAAGATTCTACCTTCTTTCTTACCACAAACAATCTAATTATATCCATTTTCTAGATCTTCAACAAATACTCCTTCATTTGTAAACCTAACTTGAAAACCTTTGTTCAACTATCTGTCCCATACCAATCAAGTTTTTAGGTATTGTGGGAACATATTAAACATTGGTTAGAAAATCTGGTCCACTCTTGCATTTCGCTTTTCCAATTGAATGTACACTGTCATCCACAATCAATGTAAAATACCTTTAGATCTTCTTTATCTGATGTGGTGATTGAATCATCATCACTGATGTATGACTTTCATTCTCTATGTCATTTGCATAATTGTAGTAGGTGGTGTTGTAGGATTGACTTGTCCCCAACTTCTTCCTCCACCTCTACCATAGCATCCTCTTTGATTTTTTTTACATCTCTGAGAATAACTTTAATATCTTCCACCTTTGCCTCTGCTATTGTTATTTTGATTTTGATTTGATCCTTGTTGATTATGCCAACAATCATGAGCCAAATGATTGCTCAATCCACAGTTCTAGCAAGCCTTCTTATTATTAATATGCTTACCTCTTCCTCTTCCAAGATATCTTGCTCCTGCTCTACCAATGCTTCTGCCTCTTGCATAATAAACTTGAGAACTCGATTCCTCTTCATCATTTGCTTTACCTTTATCTCCTTTCTTCTTGTTCTTCATGTACATTGCAGAACTTTGTTCTTTATCTCCATCTCCCTTCAAGTCTTGATCAAATGTGAGCATCAAACCAAGCAATGGATTCAGATCTAGAACATAATGATTCAAAGAGAGTTTTGTTGGGGAAAAAAGTTTTCCATCTTTCATCTCCTCTCAAACCTGCAAGCAATTGAGCAATCAATTTGTGATCATCAATATCTTCATCTATGGATCCAAGACTATCTGCTAGATCCTTCATCTTAGTGACATAGTCATTAATACTTTGACTTGGATTCTTCTTGAATCTAGTAAATTCAAACCATAGACTTGCTTTCCTTGCTTTGGTAGTACTTTGGAAATGATGTTCCAGCATTCCATATATCTTCAGCTGCTTCCAATCCTTTGATGTGTGGTACGAAATGATATGAATTTGTATTATAGATGTAGGCCTTTGCACTTGCATCCTTCTTCCGTCAATGCTTTAAAGCATCTAGTTCCTCTTTCTTTGCTCGGCTTTCATCGTCAAATACTGGCTTCTCTTCTTCACCTATTATGTACACCATGAGATCCTTACTCATAAGTAAAGCTTCCATTCTCATTACCCATGCAAGATAATTATCTCTATCTAGTGTGTCAATGGAGATATGATATGCCATAATTTTTTGCTTCTCCTTCAACATGTGAGTTTGCAGAATAAACAATAATACCTTTTGAAGTTTTTTGTCTACTAATATACTTTTGAAATAATCTTTCGATGCCTTGTATCTTTGAATGCTTTGGCATTCAAACTTTAGTGAAGACTTTCCAAAAGTTCTCCTACCTTTGATGCCTTCTACTCTCTAGAACCTTTCTACTCTGATACCAATTGTTGATGTATGAAACATCACAAGAAACAAAATAATGTGACACTAGATAACCTCTATGGTCACTATTAACTGAATGCTTCTCCAAACTTTGAGAATTGATTGCCTAAACTCAGAACTTTGCTTCTTCAAAACTTTCTAGTCACTAAAATGACATACCTTCAATGTTTTTCTTATTTCTCTCAGCACAAATATTAATTTGCCAAGATATTCTAGTAAATGAAAGCATAAGAGAAGAGCTTTCCAAGAAGCTATTATTATTTCCTAAAAACTTTACACTACACACCAAGTTTTGACCTTCACAAGATGACCCTATATGAGCTACCAAAACTTGAAATCTTCGCTATTTTAGTAAAAGTTCATCAACTTGCAACAGGAGCTCGATGCCAAGCATTGAATTGGTGTGTTTTACGCCACTTTTTTAGCCCTTAAAATACCCCCTTGAACACAGGTACAAAGAAAATCTCTTTTATGTTTGAATTCAATGCTAGGCATCCACTTTATGTTGAAAATCCATGTTAGGAATCGAGTTGCTTCCAAAACCTCATGTTTTCAAGGAGATTGAATAGTAGTTAGAACTTAGACAATGAAATTAGAACTTATTAGCTCAAACTCAATGCCAAACACTGAGTTTCTTGGAAAACATGAACTTTTGAAGTCATTACCACAATAAGCAAAGCATGAAGATGGAGGACAGAGTCTCATACACAGAAATTCCATTAATCCTTCAGATAACTATGGAAACTCAAAATACTTTATAGGTTCTTTCTCACTCAGAGAAGCCAGACTATTTTTTAGTCATACAAAGTGAGCTCTTTCTCACATTCTCTCTCTCTTTCTCTCTCTCTCTCTCTGTCTTTGTCTCTCTCTCTCTCTATTGTCAGGATCTTGTTAGGGGCTCTATAGTCAATGCACATTCGATAAGTTTTATTCTTCTTCTCTACTAAGAGGACTGGTGCTCCAAATGGGGAAGAACTAGGCCTTATAAGTCCTTTCTGTAGTAGGTCTTTTACTTGATTTTCACTTCTCTTTTGGTGTAGTGGACCATGTCTATAAGGTGCTTTATGAGGAGGAGAACTACCATGGACTAAATCTATGCTATGGTCAAAGGATCCTCGAGATGGTGGTAGTCCAGAGGGATACTAAGACATAAAACAATTCTTATAAGTACTCATGAAAGGTTTATATGCATCAGGAAATGAATGAGTATAGTCATTGATGACATTGACAAAAACAATGCATGAATTGAATCCTTTCCTAAATGCACGTTTTACTTGAGTATGACTAATCAATGGAAATGGTTGGAAATCATATCGTGATGCCAAAAAGGCCTATTCAGGAAAAATGGGAATTACACAAGATTTTGAGACAATTCTTTGTGTCCTAATGTTTTAGTTTTTGACTCATTCACACACCACAACATGTTATTATCTCTTGATTGGAGTATATTAAACTGACACTTTAACATTAAGGATAATTTTATTATAAATGGGGTATCAAGGTTGGGCTCAAACGTAAGAAATTAACATAATAAGTAATATAAATGGGACTTGAATAATTCCCAAATTTCCTGAATAGGACTTCAAAGTAATGATTAAAGTTAAAGGTATGTGTATGGTAGTCAATGCATGGGTTATAATGGTGATGAAAAGGCATACACAGTATAACATCGTAAGATTGCAAAGGTGCAATTAAAAAGTTTCATGTGAAGAGGTTGCATTCTACACCATATTTTTGTATGTCCAGGTTTATCACAATTCTAGCAAGTGATACGTGGTCGCTTCTATTGAGCATCCACCACTAAAGTTTGAAGGGTAGGTGGTTTGGTAGGTTCGAGAGATGAAGCAATAGGTGCAGTCGAGTAATTGGATTGTGGAGGACAAGGAAAACTAGGGTAAGATAGGGCATTAAAATTATGTTTCATGGTGGGAAGATTTGGCTTAACAAAAAGTGGTCATTGACGTGGTTGTTGTAGTCGAAGTGACTTGGTTATGGGCTAGAATTCATTCTCTGCATCATAGGTGCAAGATATAGCCTTGTTGAGGGTTCTAGGTCATAGGGTGTGAAGTTGAGCTTGGATCCACACCTCCAAACCATCTTCGTATTTCTGCTACAAGCTATCCTCTGGTACATCTTCAAGCATTCAAACCAATAGTAAATTTTGCCAGAACTGCTCCGTGTAGGTAGTGACTGTGTCACCCTCCCTCCATGTAAGGGTCGTCCATGCACGTCAAACATGTAAATGGTATTGATGAGGAAGAAAAGAATCCTTCACTTTATCTTCGAAAACCTTCCACGTTGTTGGATGCTTTGTACTGTGCCGTAGGACATTCGACGAGAGTTGAGCTTTTCCTACTAAATAGTTAGTGGAAAGTTTAACTTTTTCACTTTTAGCATACATTTCATCAGTATAAAAATCATCAAATTGTGACAGCCAAGAAAAGACTAAAGGCCCATCCTTTCGGCAATCAAATCTTCGAAACTGGTAGTTTCTAACACCAACCTTGGAATGAGTAACATCAGATTGGGTAGAAACAATAGCTTTTACTACTCTCGTAACGTTGTCTTCATCAGTTTGTATCTTTTGGAGGTCTTCATCACATTGTCGGATCTTGTTCTGAGCTCCTCGAAGCTCATGCTACAAAAGCTCTAATTGTTGTTTGAGTGTTGCCTCAGGTAGAGGTGAATTAGTGTAATCCTCCATGGTGCTCTTGGACCCTCAAGCTAGTGCTTCCCTCTCGGGTTGTAACCTCAATAAATGTACCCTAGTAGAATGTACCCTGTCTGGATGTACCGTGATGTACCCTGCTAGGATGTACCCTGTCTGGGTGTACCCTCATATTACCTCATGTACCCTAACAAGATGTACCTTGGTGTACCCTGATGTACCATGAGATGTGCCATGCCGCGTCGCGTCGTGCCAAAGCCTTCTTGAAAAAGTAAGAAAAAACTACAAGTTATGTTAAATATAAGAGGAGAGAACTTGAGTGTCAACTCCAAGAGATAGTCTAGTGGTAAATGACTTCCCTTATATGGATGAGGTTGTGGGTTCAAATCCTCCTACCTTGGTCAATCTAAAAGTCCTTATTGCCACTCATACATTAAAGTTGATTCGCATGTAGCCAACGGCTGCCAATGGTTGCCAAGGGAGCCGTGGCTGCGAAAGTAATGCCTTAGTTATGCCATAAGTTATGCCTAACTTCTATGTCTTAGTCAACGCCTTGACCATGGAGTAAGCCGAAGGAGTAAACGTAGGTGTAAACGTAGAAGCAAACATAGGTGTAAACATAGGTTTTGATTCTCGAACTAGAATTCCAACAAAAATGAGAAACTAGAACAAGAACATGAATATGAACCGGAATCAGAATCATGAAATGAGAATAGTGAATAGTGAAATAGACCCCTCTGTATTGATGTGTGTAGAGCTCTGATACCACTATTGTCAAGATCTAATATAAAGGAAGTTCGGCAATAGCCTACTCTCCCGGACTTGAATTAAATTAAGAAACAAAGGTACAATAGAAGGGGACTAGTGCCCACGGGACCCCCCAAATCCCACAAAGCAGGGGAAGCTTGGATGATTCCTAGGTTGCATTACAAAGAAGGTTGATCACCCTCTCGTCGCCCTCATGCGGGACCCACTTGGGTTTGAGCTTGTTGTTGATCAAAAGGAGGACTTGATGGTGCCTGAAGGGGGGGGATTTCTTACTGTTGACAATCCTTTTGCCAAGGAGGAATAGAGATTTTTCAATCGACCACTCCCTGGGGGAGTCGCCGAAGTTGAGAGCACACCGCTCCCGCCAAATTTTCCACAGGACTTCCCCTCTGATTGCGTTCCAGAGAGCCGCAGAGCACCCAATCGCTTCACCCAAAAGGACTTGTTTCCAACTAAGCTGTTTCTGAACTCTGATTTTCAGTCCAACCATCTGCCAGATTCTGTAGGAGTTGGGGCAAGTAAGGAAGATGTGTGGGACATCTTCGATTGCGCGGTGGCAGCGTTTGCACCACGGAGGGATCCCACAAATTTTGCTTGCCTTATGGTTAGTCCAAACTCCTCGATGAAGAATTTTCCATAAGAGGACCGACTTCTTAATCTCTATAAGTGGGTGCCAGATACCCATGAATTTCATGTCCCACCGAAGCCGCATCCAAGACAGGCACCACTTCTTGTTGAGGCTGATCTGGAGGTCAGTCGTTTCATTGATGTTCAGGATTTTGAGTAGGCTATTTCCATTGTGCCATTTGAGACCACGTGCGTTCGGAGCGTCATGTCCCATGAGAAGGCGAGTTTTGTGACGATCCCAAGCGAGGCATCTGCTTTGCAAGGTGTTCCATTCTTCGTAGGAGATGTTTATGCGAGGGTCGATATCCTCGTAGTTGATCCAACTGTTGGTGTCATGTTTCCAGAGGTGTTTCCATTTTTTGAATCCTTTGTTCCATAACTTCTTGGCATTTTGAATGTTCCACGGCTCCACACTCCGGATGCCATGTATCGGAAACCAGATAGAGTCGTTTTGTCTGATTCCGGCCGCCCACTTCCAGTCCTCACTAATTCTTGTGAAGCTTTTGACTTTATTCCAGCCCTTCCAAAGAGAGCATACGAGATTGGAGCCTTTCGGGAAGACAGGTATCGGGGAGAATAGCAGGGTCATGATGTCAAGGTTCTTCCAGTTCGGGGATCCCGTGAGGGCCAACTCATTTTTGTTTCTGAAGATCAGCTTGGCCCACGAGGCCTCCCTATTGCACCAAGCTTTAATCATCCATTTGGCTGCCAGTTTGTTAGCCATGCACCCAATGTCCAGGATGCCAAGCCCCCCGCTATCTCTAGGGCTGGTGCAGATGGCCCATTTGATTTTAGGCACCCCCCTTCTGTTATGATCACCCGTCCAAAGAAAGTTTCTGCAGATGCTATTCAGTTTGGACAGGCCTTGCTCATTCGGTCTCCAGCAAGAAAGGAAATAGATGGTAGACGAGAGGAGGAACGTGTTGATAACCATCGCCCGTCCAGCGAGATTGATTTGCATGCCTCTCCAGTAATTGAGCTTGTTTTCAAGTTTGGCCAGCACCCAGTTCCATCGCTACTCCATAGAGACGCCAAACCCCAAGGGGATTCCGAGCAGCCGAAAGATTTGGCCCTGCGGAATGATTTGACAGCCATGATCAATGAGAAGGCCAGGTTGATGTCCCACAATGGCCCTAAAGGCGGTCTTATTGTGGTTGATTTTGGATCCAGAGGCCTCACAAAAGGTATCAAGACACCTCCAGAAAGTCTCCAGGCTGGTATTATCATTGTGAACGAACGCGTTCATATCGTCAGCAAAAAGTCTCATGATGATTTGACTGTGGTCGTGAGGTAGCTGGAGGCCTTTGATATTGCCAGCCTCCACATGATGAGCCACAAGTCTGCTCAGCCCTTCAGTGGCGATGGCAAAGAGAAGGGGGGCAAGAGGGCACCCTTGTCTAATAGATCTTTTAAGATGGATCGCCTTCGAAAGTTTGCCGTTAACGTTAATTTGGGTCGTTGCGTTGCCGAGAAGGGTCGCGATCATCTTGGTGAATTTCTGACTACATCCGAGGTCTTGGAGCGACTGCAGAATATAGTCCCATTCTAGCCTATCGTAGGCTTTGTCGAAGTCGATCTTGAGGAAGACCACGTCTTGATTAGACTCATTTGCAAATTGAATACCTTCCCAAATATCCATAATGGTTTCCAGGATGGACCTGCCTTTGATGAAACCTTTTTGGTCCTCACTAAGCCAAGATCTCAGGTGGCACGCAAGTCTGTTGGCAATGACTTTGGCGATGATCTTGTATCCTGTTTGGAGCATCGTAATTGGCCGCCAGTTCTCGATTCTGTTTTTTCCCCCTTCTTGTGAATCAGCTTGATAATTCCATTATTTATACAAGAAGGAAGAGCACCAAATTTTAGCGCTTTTTGCCAAACCATCCGAAGAGGGGTGGCAACCACCAGCTTGAAGGATTTAAAAAACTCGTTAGTGAGTCCGTCGGGTCCCGGGCTTTTACCGAGAGGGAGGGCATCAATGACCTCAATGATTTCTGATTCAGAGATCGGGGCATGAAGTAGGGAGTGGAGGTTGGGTGGTATTCTCCGAGGGGAAACCCTAGAAATGGCAGCCATGCAGTCCCTTCTATGGTGGGAGAGGGGATTCGAGGTTCCCAGGAGTCTCGTGAACTGCTCTTCGATGATGCCAACATTATCTTCTTCCGAGTTGCATACATTGCCATGAGTGTCTAGGAGTAGGGGAATCGTCTCTCTGTTGTGTTTCCTTTTAAGGATACTGCACATCTCTTTGGTGGGTTTGTCGGCTTTTCCAGCCCACCACTCCTTGAAGAAGATTTGCAAATTTTTCCTTTGTATTTCTTCCTCGTATCTCAACGCTGCTCTGATTTTTCGGAGACCTTTCTGGGCTTGGTGTTTTCCTTTGTTTACTTCCTCCTCGAGTCGCCAGAGTCTGTGGTAAAGCGCTTCCCTAGGAGCCCGCCGCACTGTCTCGAGCATCTTCTTAGTTCTGATCATGATCTTGCGAGACTTGTCGACCGCACTTCTCCAGCACTTGGCTGGGGCCAAGCCAGAGGCGAACGCCACCTTCCACACATCGGCAATCTCTTGATGGACAGAGGGGAGAGAGAAGGTGGAAGCGTTGGCATGGAACCACAGAGCCTTGTGGGTCCTGTTGGAAGGTTGAAAAGTGATAACGATCGGGTAGTGATCAGAGATGGTGAGGTCAGTACGTTGCGTGATGGAAGGGTGGCCCCACAGATGAGTAAAGCTCTGAGAGATGTAGCATCTATCAAGTCTAGCTTTCCTCAGATCCTCGCCCGCTTGGAGATTCGACCAGGAAAAGCCATTCGAGTCTTTGAATTCGACCAGATCCAAGTGGAGTTTGGTCATGTCCCACGTTTCTTTCTCCCGACTGTCGATGACCCTGCCCTTGCCCATCCATCTGTCCATAGGGTCCTCCACCATGTTGAAGTCTCCACATATAAGCACGTTGTGGGGAAGGGAGTCAAGAGAAGTCCAAGTGTTCAGCCTCTCCAAATCCCCGTTGGGGGCGTACAAAGAAACCATAGTAACACAGAGGGGAGCACCAAAAGAGACCGCAATCCAGCGGTGATTTACATCTTCAATGGAGTTCTCAAGCTTTTCAAGCCAGGGTTGTTTAACACCGATAGCCGTCAAGATCTTACTCACGCGCATAGAGAGGTTATGAATGCTGAAAAAACACAGAGAAATAGATGCACAATGAGACGAGAGAGAACACAGTATTGGGTACAATCTCCCCCCATGCACTCTGTTTTGATAGTGCACAAAGTGAATGAATTTATAGAAACTTTTGATTACGTCAAAAAGAGTGGTTACATGAGAGCAGCTTCAAAAAGCAAGCGTGAAACTAAAAGTTGGTAACTTTTCTAGAAAGCCATTGCTTTCAATAACAGAAACCGCAGTTGACAACGATCCTTATTTTAACCATTACTTTTTCTAACTATTTCTAACAATAGAACCTTCTATGCGGGTTTATTTACAAACTAAATAAATTATAATTCGGATTATAGATGTCCGCCCTTTCATGCCTTGCATGCTCCTCACGAACCTTCAGCTACTATATCAAAAACATTAAAAACAATGCATTGTTCAACATATTCCATAAGTTATAACACTCTATCTCTCTTTCTCTTGTTTTTGTTCTCTCTCCCTCTCTCTCTTTCTGTGTGTGTGTGTGTGATACAAACTAACTTATATAGATGTTCTCAATCTCTTGACTTTCAAAATTCTAGAACTAAAGTTAAGTCTAACTTTACAAATATAGTACATATGTGAAATTATATGTTCAAATAGGCATGTGCTTTTCTTCTTAGACGTTAACCTTCAACTTTATGTCAAGTTTGTGATTGGCTCTCCAACAAACCCATCTACCACATGTGCTTTGTTCCCATGGCCGGAGTGCTTCAATCCTTGATGGTCAACAATGTGAGACCTTTTCTGGTTTTGGGTTCATGTGTAGTTAGTGGAGTTCCTCCTAGTGTCGATCCCTTAGTGGTATTTTTAAGTTGGGAATTCATCTTGGCAAAGCAAGAAGAATTATTGAAAATGTGCCTTATTAGTCAACTGTTTGGCCCAAGGCCCCCCTTAGAGTCCGTGCATAGCTTCATACAAAGTGGTTCTCGTGCAGTTTGATAGTGAGCAAATGTTAATTTTTTTTGGAAAACCACTTACTCTTGCTCTTTGAGAAAGAGAAGATGGCATTTCAAGTGCTTCACATGGGCACCTAACATGTTTGGAGGTCAACCTTATTCTTTTTAAGTGGTTCCCATATTTTTTTCCCAAACAAGTCTAAACCCCTGCACTATTGGCTCTAGCTTAAGCTTCCCAACCTCGCTTTTTCTTGTATGACTTCTAGAGGTATATTATAGCACCTATTGGTTGTCAACTGGCCTCAAGGGAGGACGTCGGGGGCTGCATCTACAAAGGAGTGACTATTCCTTCAATGGGTTATGGCACCCACAAATCTATGCCGAGACTAATCTTAACAAAGCTCTCCTCTCAAAGATTTCCATTGACTTAGGGGAAGGGGAATTTTGGGAGCAAGAAATCACATACAAGAATTTGTCAAATGCATTTTCTCACTTTGGTCTTCAAGGAAACAAGATTGAAGATTGTCCTTAGAAACAAACCAAATAAAACTAAAAACTCGACAATGAAGTTTAGACAACTACTAGAGCACAAGCTCATCTAACTATTGTTGAGGAAGGAAAGGACAATAGGGTCTCAGAGATAGACTCAGAAGGGTTCATGGAAGCTAGAGGTATAAGGAAAAGAGGAACACCATGGTCGTGGCTCCCCCTAAATAACTTGTATTGCAACCTAGAAAAGGAGATCATTGAGTGGGACTTTCTAGGAGGGAATCCTTATAAAGTAGACACTGAAGCTAAAACCTTGGAGATTGCCACCAACAAAGAAGATAACAAAGAGGGCTATACCACTAGTAAAGAGGATGGTTTCACTTCTAGCAATGAAGACAATCTAGATAGTGAGAGCTCCATCATTGGATCGACACTCCTAGAGAATGTACTAAACTCACTTTTGTAGAAGGTGACTCATAAAGGGAAACAACCATTGGAAATGCGATGGAAGAGCCCCCTTAAGGGAAATGCGATGGAAGAGCCCCCTTAAGGTGACTCAATAAAGGGAAATGCAATGGAAGAGCCCCCTTAAGGGTAATATACGTGGTCATGAACCTCATCCTTTAGGAAAAAAGATGAACCCAAAAAGAAAAAAGACAAGTTCCCCCTCTCCAAAGAGGGTAACCATAAATAATGATTATCATACCATTTAATGTCTCGGGGTTGACTAACCCCTAAAGAGCCGCTATTTGTGGCCAGTGGTTGTTGATATATTTAGGTAGTGATGTGTGTGAACACACTAGGACCGTCGGGGCACTTTTTTCCCTCTTTAGGAGGTTTTTTTCCCCCGGCTTGTATATACGCCTATTGCCCTAATGGGCTACTTATCTTTGTACATTCTCTAGTAATACATTCAGTATTGTGTGTTGTGCTCCAAGCTTCTTCTTCTTCCTTGTGCTGTTCGCGTGCTTCTGTAGAAGTCTAACTCCAACAATTGGTATCAGAGCAGGTCGTTGCTTCATCTAGGGTGCCGTCGACACTCCTCCTTTTGCAGTCTCAGAATCGTACGAATTTTGGTGAGCATACTCACGATGTTTCCAAGATCAAAACAGCTTCGCTATGTGGTGCCGAAATCGCAATTTGAGCTCGTTTCGGCCTCCGAACGCACTATCGTAGTGCTTGTGCAGGCTATTTTGTCTTTTTGTGCCACAGGTATATACCTATTTTAGTTCGCCAGTATAAGCGTCTCGAAGTCTGCTACAGGTTTAGCAGACTCGTCTCGGCAGTTCCGTTCAACTTTTTGAGATACAGTTAATTTTCTGCATCAAGGTATTTTAGTCACCGGCCATGGTTGAAAGCAGTGATGTATTCCGTATGTTAGCTGTTGAGGATAGGTTGGATGGTACCAACTACCCATTATGGGCTTATATTATGCGACATGTATTGGTTGCAAAAGGATTGTGGAACATTGTGCAAGGTGTTGAAAGACGTCTTGTTACACCTGTAACAACAAGTATTACGAATACAGGTGCTGGAGCTGATGAAGATGGTGTCAAAGATGATATTGTGCAAATTCCTGTTCGTGCTGCGGTTTCTGCTGCACCTACTGCAGAGCAGATTTGTTGGGATGGCAGAGATGCCCAGGCACATGCATTGATAGCTTTGTCTGTCAAACGTGCCATTATTCCTCATATTCGCTCTTGCAGAACAGCTAGGGATGCTTGGGATACACTTACCATATTGTACCAAGTTAGGAATGAGGCTCGTGTTGCTTCCCTCCAAAAACAGTTGGAGAGTGAGCACATGAATGAAGGTGATTCTATGGACATTTTCCTAATGAGGATCAAAGATTTGAAGCAACAGTTGATTTGTGCTGATGAGGTTACACCAGATAGCTCACTTGTGCAGACCATTCTGAATGGTCTTCCTAATTCATATCGTAGTTTTGCTTCTACTCTTCGGTTGATGATGAAAGGCAATCCGAATGCCTTATCATTTGAGGAGTTAGTTTCTATTCTATTGCTGGAAGATCAGTCCAGGCAGAACAGGTCCATTATGTGAGTTGCAGATCAAGCTTTCCTGGCTAGTCAGAAGGGCAAAGGAAAATGGAGCTCTTCAATTAGTAAGCAGAAATCTGCTAGTTCTACATATTCGAAGAAGGAAGATAAAGATTAGAAGAAATCAGAAAAGCAGAAATTATTTTGTAAGTACTGTAAAGGGAATGATCATATCATAAAGAACTGTCCAAAACTGGCTGCTAAAGAGGCAAAGAAGAAAGAGGCTCGAATGGCTGTTGCAAAGGCCTCTTTTGGAAACTATCTTTACTTCGTGACTTTCATTGATGATTTTTCTAGGCATGCATGGGTATATCCATTGAAGGCAAAGTCTGAAGTGTTTTTGTGCTTCAAACAGTTTTTGGTTTTGGCTGAAAATTTGTCAGCATGTAAAATGGGCACCCTCCATTCTGATCGAGAGGGGGAATATATGTCTTCTGATTTTAATGCATTTCTGGCTGAACATGGGATAAAACACTAGTGTTCCGTATACACCTCAACAGAATGGAGTTGCTGAACGGAAGAACAGGCCTCTCATGGAGATGGCGAGGTGTATGGTCAAGAGGCAAGCTTTACCACAGTTTCTGGCTTGAGGTTGTCATGTGTGTAGCATATGTACTTAACAGGTGTCCCACTAAAGCACTGCAGTCTATCATTCCATATGAGGCTTGGCATGACCGCAAGCCATCTGTTCCTCATCTGCGTGTTTTTGGTTGTTTGGCATATGCATTAGTGCCTGAACAACATCGCAGAAAATTGGATGATAAGGCAGTAAAATGTATTTTTGTTGGGTACAGTTCTGAAAGTAAAGGCTATCGTCTGTATCGTCCATAGACTAAACGCATTCTCGTTAGCCGTGATGTTGTTTTTGTGGAAGATGCTATTCAGCCATTGCTTTCATGTACCAAGGAGACATCTGTTAGCTCCAAAGACATGTATGATACTCTGATGCCTCTTTTTACAGGTGGACAGTCTAGTGCTGGTCCTAATGAGGCAACTTCTCAGCCTTTGCAGGTTTCATATGATGATGTAGATCATTCCATTTCTGATGCAGATTTACATGATGCACTTGTTGATGAGAGAGCTGATATTGAGCAGGCAAAAACTATGCCAAAATGGCTGGTGCAGACCTTGCGTGACAGCAAATTAGATGCACCTTTGTCATATCGTACTCGTTCAGGCTCTCATAGTGCCTCCTTTGCATCAGATTGCTAAGCTATGGCTGCGTCTAGTCTCTGTGATGAGAATGAGCCTGTTTCTTTTGATGAAGCACAGAATTCAGAAAGTTGGATGGCTGTTATGCAATCTGAATATGATGCTATAATGAAGAATGGTACATGGTCTTTATGTGACTTGCCTCCTGGAAAGAAGGCCATTGGCACTAAGTGGGTATACAAGCTGAAGCGTAAATGTGATGGTACAATTGACAGGTATAAGGCTAGGCTTGTTGCAAAGGGTTATGCACAGGAAAGAGGCATCGATTTTGATGAGACTTTTGCACCTACATGCCATATGACTACTGTTTGGAGCATTTGTGCACTTGCAGCCCATCATGGTTAGAATGTACATCAGTTGGAGATTAAAACAACATTTCTGAATGGTGACTTGCATGAACAAGTGTATGTTTTTCAGCCCTGTGGCTTTGTGTAGAAAGGGCATGAAAACCAGGTGTGCAGGTTAAAAAAGGCATTATATGGTTTAAAGCAAGCACCACGTGCTTGGTATGAGAAGATACATGCCTATCTGGTTGCACATGGTTTTGAGAACAGTCCAACTGAAAGCACCTTATATGTTAAGCGTGCTAATGATGTGCTTCTGATCATTGTTGTCTATGTTGAGGACATGCTGCTCACTGGTCCTATTGAGAAGCATATTGCTGATTTCAAGGCTGATTTGCATGCCTCATTTGAGATGTCTGATTTGGGGCATTTGCATTAGTATTTGGGCATTCAATTTATGCAAGTTGATGGTGGAATGGCTTTGTGTCAAATGAAATATATTGACACATTATTGCAGCATTTTGGCCTTGAAGACTGTAAGCCGAAGATCCTAGCTCAACCTAAAAAAAAGCCTACTTCAGCCTACCAAAAAGTGCTCTATTAAATGCACTTTGTCCCCTTAACAAAGTACAAGATTAAGATAATAGACGGATGGTTTCAAAGGAATGTTACACATTTCATATTTTTATAAATAAATCTAAGAGAGTGGAGATCAAATCCAAAGTCTGGTGTTTTCCCCTTTCATTGCAGTCCATTGTCGTTGATTGCTACTATAAATCATCCATGGAGACTTTTCTCTCTCTTTTGATTATATATATATATATATATATATATATATATATATATATATATATATATATATATATATATATATATATATATATATATATTAAGATCTTTCTATTTTGTATTTCTGTATGACCATTTTGTCCTTGTCTTGAGACAAAATTGAACACCTCGACTCTTAATCAAGGTGTATTAACATACTTTGTTGCTTTTTGAAAAGAAGTAGAAAAGGTTGATGGTATCGAAACTCCAAGGATATGAACTTAACTAACCATTTAAGTAAGCTCCTTCACATGCACATTTTGAAGAGCATCCATAACAGGTACTAACAAATGATGATTCTCGATTATCATAGGCTAAGCTTTTTGCAAAAGATCAGCCTATTAAACTCGAGATTAGTAAACGTTTTTAGTTCCTTCTTAAGAGGAAGTTCGTTCAGGCCTTGTCTCCCTTGCATGATTTAATTGAAAGAACAATTGTAAAAATGGAGGGCATAGTGCCCATGGGAGACCTTATATGTGACAAAATAGGGGTAGGATGTGCCAAAGAAGATACAATGGTGATGGCTAGAAGGCACTTAGGAATTTAGATCTCAGAGTTGTTAAGAGGGCTAGAAATACTATTATATACAAGCTCGCTAAGGAGAGTTACAGAGAAGGTTAATAATGTTTTCATTCCCTAATGGGAGGGGGGCATTTGCTTTGGATCTTGTTGTTCACAAAAGCAAACACACTATGGTTTCTCAAGAGAAGGAGCTTCTTACAATTATGAATTATTCTACCTAAATGGCCAAGGGATTTTACAATTGATCGCTTTTTTGGAAGTTTGTGAAATTTGGTCCCACATCTTTCTTTCCATATCTTCTAATCAGCTTCATCCTTATCGCATTCCACAAGGTAGCAAAGCAAGCGATCGCTTCTCCAAGTAGAGCATGTTTGGAGCTTCTCTCAATTTGCAAATAAAAGAGACTCACCAAGGCCTTCCAATCCAATGAACTTCTTGGGCACAAATACAAGAGGTGACCTAATCCTTACCTACGATTGAGGAAGTGCTTACACCACGAAGGATCCGCACAATTTTTTCACCTTCAACATTAATCCAAATTCCTTGATGGATAACTCGCTATAGGAGAGGCTCGTTTTTAATCTTAGTGAGGGGATTCCATAGGGCTAGGAACTTAAAATCCCATCTGCTCTTCGATCAATTCAGACACTACTTTCTGTTAAGCAAGCTGTGAAACTCCAGATTCTTCTTGAGATTAGGAGATTTTATATAGTTGTTTCCATTGTGCCAGATTATAACCTCTAGGGAATTGCGATCATGAAGGAGAAGGAGGCAAGACCTCATGTCATCTCAAACATTGATTCTATTTCTTCATAGGAAACAATCGTAAGAGGACCTCAAACCTAATCCATTGTACTTTGTCTTAATCATAGAGATGTCTCGAAATAGGAAACCCTTTATTGCTTTGTTCTGGGGTTTTGCTGAATGGACCTTCTTGATTCCCTTGATCGAGAACCAGATTGAATCATTTTCTCAAATATTCCCACCCCAGTTCCTCTCTTCATTGATCTTCAAGTAAAGTTTCATCCTGTTGTAACTTTTTCACAATCAATAAGCCAAGTCTGAGACTATGGGAGTAGCCAGAAAAGGGGAGAACAATGAACTGAGTAAATCTTCACCCTTCCAAGTAGGCGGACCGACAAACCTTAGTGCACTTTTCTTTCAAAAAGCATTTCAGCCAAGAAGGTATCCGTATTTCTCCAAGCTTTCATAATCTATTTGGTTGCGGCGTTCCTAGACAAACCTTCAACGCCCAAAATGCGAAGGGAAATCTTTTTACAAACACAAATATTCCATTTGACTCTCGACATGCCTCTCCTATTGGGGTCACCTATCTAAAGAAAAACTCTGCAGACTCTTTTTATTTTAGCTAGATCTTTGTATTTCTATGTCCAACATGATAAAAAACAGATAATTGAGGCTATGAGGAAGTAGTTGACAACCATATTCAGCCCTATCATGTTGATTTTCGTTGCGCTCGAGTAGCCAAGATTTTTCCTCTTCATAGGGTCCTTGTCCCATCACTGAATGTAGCATGAAGGCCCATCGAAATTCGCAAGAGACACAATATTTGACCATTATTATTACCTAATACTATTTTTCCACAAAAAGCTATTGTAGATGTCCAAAAAAAAGCCTTGAATGCAGTTTCTGAATGATTCAATTTAGATCCACAGGCCACAATCGATATCAATATCAAAGGAGAGCCATGCTAGGGGGTAACCTTGTGTTATAGAGAATTTTAATTTGATTGATTGAGAGAGTTGGCCAAGCTGTGGTATTATTTAGAAGCGTGGATATCATATTCATCGAATTTGGGCTAGAACTAATGTCTTTTAGATATTGAAGAAGGAAGTCCAGCTAGAGTCTTATCATATGCCATATTGAAGTCGAATTTGAGAAAGATAACATCTTGAGAGGGTTCCTCCACAAAGACATGTCCTTCCCAAACACCATTGATGGCCTCAAGGATAGATGTGCCCTTAATGAATCATTTTTTATCCTCGTGGATCCATACGTGTTCTAGAACCCAATGTCATTACCGAGAAATTTAGAGAAGATATTGTACCCCATTTGTAGCATCATAGTTGGATTTAGTTTTCTATCATTTCTATTTTCTTTTATCCTATCTTTCTCGAACTTTTATCCTTTTTCTTTTAGAGTTCACATAATCACACAAAATGGCAAAGCACACGGCCTCTTGAGATCAAGTGTAAATGGGTTACCAAAACTTGGTTGGAGAACTCGACGAAATCATTCATGAGTCCATCCAAGCTAGGGCTTTTCATGTTAGACATTTGGGCAAAAATTTGCCTTGCATGGCCTTGCAAGGGTTCCTAATATTTATGAATTAAAGAGCTTAAAATATCAGGAAATTAAGGTACATCAAACCACTACTGGTATTTGAAATAACATAATATTTGATGAAACATTGTTTTTGAAGTAAAATATCGTGTGCATCTGTGACCTTTGGATGGCTTAAATCAATGGTGTCTTTTAAAATGCTTGAAAAATAAGAGAGGGAATGTGTCACCTTTGGATGGCTTAAATCAATGGTGTCTTTTAAAATGCTTGAAAAATAAGAGAGGGAATGTGTCAAATTTTGTGGTAGTGGGGAAAATATTTTTCACTCTCTCCAAAGTTTGTGGCTATTAGATGTGGGGGAATCCAACACATGAGCGTGAATGGGGCTGAGCCCAAATCGGAATGGCATATGGTCCATTGGATAAAGTAACCAATCGGATGGTTGTCGTGAAAAGGAACCAATCTCATGTAAAGTATCAATCTCAGCCATCGGATCTTGCCCAGATCCAAAGGACATAATGTGAGGTGCATTTCCTCCATAGAACTCAAGTACCAATGTCCGATTTGAGGAGATCCAACAGCCTATTAACATTTTGTGTAGTTTCTCATCATTACTATGATGTTAGCCCCTCGTCCTCAAGCCCATCCAAGGGTCTAAGTTCAAAGTAACCTTGAATTTTTCCATTTAACCTTAGCCTTTGGATCTTTAAAGCAATCCGAAGGCTCTAAAGGAATTTCATGTTTTTGAAAACCATTCTCAAAGGAAACCCATAAGTTTTAAATGGTTTTCTCATGTTTGGCTAGACAAAAACAAGGTAAGCCTATGCTTAGCCTATGTGATTAAGGAACTACACTCTGACCACCACCCTCTTCTCATTGGTCCATCTTTAATAACTCTTTACGCTAAAAGTCCCATGTAGGGTTCATTTTTCCCCTAATGGAAGAGAACCAATGACTTTTAACATCTCTCTCTTTGTGAATCGAGAATCAACAAGTGGCAACATAACTTGCAATATTGATTTGGATCTAGTTCTAGAGATGGCTGACATAAATTCTCTCATATGAGAAGAAAGTGGCATAGACACCCTTAGAAGCTAGGTATCTTCGTGGTTTACAATAAGAGCACTATCATTTTTGTTTGCTTTGCACTTCACACCACATCTATCAATCATGTAGGGAATTGATTTTTAATCATCTTTCTTTTGTTAGTTTGTGCACTTGTCCCTTCCCCCAATCCTCAAAGTAGATAAAGAGATGTTTCCTTTGAATTTCTTTTTTGTATCTTAGCATGCGTCTGATCTTTTGGAGCCTAGATTGGAGGTGGGAATGACCTTTGTGGACTTCAGTCGTGAGATTTTGAAACCTTGGGTAAAGATACTCGATAGCATAAATAATTTTCTTCAACTTCTTCTAAGTCTTGAACATAATATTTTGGGTTTTCTTAACCACCACCATCCAACACTTGGTCAGAGAGGAATGGGCAGTAAAGGCATAGTTTCAAGTGGAGATGATCTCCTAGAAAATCAAGTGGAGGGAGAAGGTCGAAGGATTGGCTTAGAACCAAGGCGCTTTCCCATGTTTACTGTGGCTTGAAGGTAAGAATCATAGGATAGTAATATATAACAACAAGGTTGATTTTCATATGTTGGGGGGGGGGGGGGGGGGGGGGGGGGGGGGGGGGGGGGGGGGGGGGGGGGGGGGGGGGGGGGGGGGGGGGGGGGGGGGGGGGGGGGG
>MU263498.1:5000-10000 GCA_020310875.1 Ceratopteris richardii
TCCCTTGCTCTAGTTGCTGGATTCGCAGAGCTAATAAATCTTCTGTTGACAAATTATCTTCCCATGGTAAAGTAGTCCAAGAAAGAATTTGCGTATGCACAGGGAAAATTGGTTTCTGGCAATACATCAACTCTGCCGGCATATACCCCGTCGTTCTAGTGCAGGGTCATTCTATCGGCCCACAACGCAAATGGCAGATAAGTTGGCCAATTCTTAATTTCTCCATTACAAGCTTTGGAAATTGCTTTAATAATAGGAGAATGCCCTCGCTCAATCTTCCCATTAGCTTCAGGGTTGTAAGCAGTAGTAAGGGCTAAGCGAATTCCATGCCTAGCAAAGAATTCTCTAGCCTCCTGCGCATCTAACTCTCCCCTATCAGCCACTACCTTTTCTACATAACCAAATCGTGAAATGACATCCTCAAGAAGAAAATTGCATACATTCAAGGTTGTCTTAGATCTTAAAGCTCGGCCTTCTACATGATTCGTAAGATCTTCACATGCTAAGACTATATATCTCATCTTATTGATACCTTTGGGCATGGTAACTAAGTCTACAACCCATTTATAATGGATGCATGGTGGATAGGTAGGATGCAACGGATCCCTATGTTTGACTGAGGAATGAATCTGACATACGTCACATGAAGTAACATAATTTTTAACAGTAACATAAATTCCTGGCCACCAGTATCCTTCTCTAATTTTTTCATACGTAGCTACAAAACCTTTATGTCCTGCCCATAAAGTATCATGCATACTCTTCATGACTTGTAACTGAAGATCCTTAGTACCTAGTACTCGTTGAGGCAATCTAATTTTTCCCCTCGCATGTCTCCAAATGAAACCATCTTTCAGAAAAAAGTTGTAAGCTCTTTTCCTAATATTCCGAAATCTATTTGAAGACCATGAAGGTGTCCTAACCAAAGTACTTAAATACTTTCCAATATCCTGCCACTCTCCTTCGTATTCTTCAATATTAAACTGTTCATATGCGTATGCTTTAGAATCATAATTAATTGCATTTATTTCTAATTCTGTTTCTTCCTCATTATCAAATCTAGCTCGAGAAAGCATATCAGCCATAGGATTAGATTTACCTGCAATATGTATCAAAACAGGATTTATAAACTTGATGTATGAAATCCATCTAAGCATGGCAATGTCAGGTGATGAACAGTTTGTAATCATTCCAATCAGAGGTAGACAATCTGTCTCAACTATTACATTTGCACCTATAAAATATTCTTTATCGGATTTTAATGCCGTGACTAAACCCCATAGTTCTCGTTTAATTTGCAAATAATTTCTTTGCGTATCGTGTAAAATCTTTGCTCCAAATCTCACAGCATACCTATTGCCCTCTTCATCGTCCTGACCAATAACCCATCCTATTCCTATAGGGCTCGTATCAACAGTTAAAATGATAGGCTTTTGATCAGTATAATCTACTCGCTTTAAAATAGGAGCTTCAAGAAGTAATTTTTTTAATTTTTCATAGCTTTTGAGTGTTCTTCAGTCCAAAGAAACTTTCGATTCTTCCTTAGCAAAGCATAAAGACAGTTTGCAACATGTGCATAGTGTGGAATCCAGATGGCATAAAACACACAAGCACCAAGGAATCGTCTTACCTCACTAATATTACTACAGGTTTCAGAAATCTTGTTTATAGCGTCGACTTTAGGTGGATATGGCCTCCGACCGTAATGTCCACATAAATGCCCAACTATAAGTACTTCATTGACACCAAAAATAGATTTCTCAATGGAGAATGTGAGACCAACCTCTTCAAATCTCTGGAAAATCCTTTCACAGTCAGAGATATGATCTACTACAAACTTCCTGCAGCCAGAGGAATCTAAAGTTTCATCTTTCGCATTCTCAATACATCCTTTAATAGGAATGTCATCAATAAATGGCATGGCTATATTAGGAATGAAGTCATGTAATACTGAATTCATGGCGTTCATCATATGCGCTACTGAATTAGTAGCTCCTTGCGGCAAAGTGCACATGCGAACTAAGCCTAAAGGAGTTTTCATGGTCGTAATGTCTCTACTTTCAATAGCAAGCTGAAATTGATCGTAGCCAGAATACAAGTCTCCCATTGAGTAAATGGCATGACCAGCGAAGGCTTCAGCGAATTCTCCTACAATGGGCCCAGTACCTACATTCCTAATAGTAACCTTGTTAACAGGTTGCAAATCTTGAATGAACCGTAACTTGCCATTTTTCTTTGGAACAGTAAACCACCTATTTGAGTAGGGTGTAGACGATGGCTCTAAAATTCGCATGTGAATCTTTTCCTTAAGAAGCCGCATTAACTCTGGTAAATGGGCTTTCGGAATAGGTATGGGTCGAAGATTCCATGGAATGTGAGGCACTGTAAAGATGATCATTGGTGGTACAATTTTTGGGTCTGCACAACCTATCTCATGGGAATATAAAGAAAATGCCTTTCCATGCTTTCTAATCACTCTTTGAAATAATTCATGTTCCTCGGGTAACAAAAAATTTTCATCATTTCCTATCTTGATTAGCTTTAAAGTTTCTTCTGTGAAAGTATGACCTATATTTGTGCGCTCTCTTAAATAAGGATCATTGGTAATGTTCCTAAACTTCTCTTCACTCTCTCGTGGTAATGATTGGGCAATCGGTTTAATTTTTTTATCAACGGTTTTGTATTTTGTATTTACTTTTGCTTCCTTTTCATTACTCATGACAAATTTAATAATCAATTCATATTCTTCAATAGAATTTAAAAGTACAAATCTAAAATTTTCTTTTTCATGCAAAATATTTTGAAGTTCTTCAATCAATGAGTTTGAAGATAAAGTTTCAATTACGGTTTCAATGTGTTCATCAGATGAAATGAATCCTTTCTCTTTATAAACTTTTTCATAATGTTTTATAATTTTTTTAGGAATTTTTTTATAATGACTGAATTGCAAATATGATGAAGGCAAATACAAAGAAAAACTATCTAAAGTATCTACAGATGGGTGCGAGACATCAAACCAAGAACCACCGTTGTCTCGCTCAACAGTGGCATCTAGGCAAAATTTTGATCATAATAAGTTCCAAACTCACGAAGAGGCATATGATCTTCACGTATCCTTTCATGAGAACGGATGGGCGTCTTCCTAATTTGCTCCCTATTTCGTACATGGTTTGGGCTGACTATCATAACTTGGAGCGATTGTAGATCATCTTTCGATCTAATTCTTACGTATGCTGAGCCGTCATCTATTACTTTAGTTTCCATTCTGGCTTCACATATAAATGGTTGACCTAAGATAATTTCATAAGAGCAGTTGTCCTGAATGAAACAGTGGAATGTCTCAGAGATTCCACCTATCATTAGAGGTATGTTGGCACATGCTCCTAGGAGTGATCCACAACCATTGTCCGCGGTTCGCATTATCCAGCCGTGATTTTTATCAATAGGCCATTTAAACTTATCATATAATCCTTTCGAAATCACATTGATTTCAGACCCAGAGTCAATTAGGGCTAAAGCAGAATATGAGCTCTTCTGATCTCCTAAGTTAACTTTAATCTCCGGTGTGCCTCTTGCCCAAAAACTTTTTCTAAAATCACTCTCTGAGTTTTTTGTTTAGTCATCTGGTACAATCGGTCCTAAGAAATTTTTGTTCACATTACAGGTATTATCTTCTTCATCTTCTGCGTCTAAAGAAAGAGATTCATGAATCAAGTGAGTTACATCGGCAACATCTTGCATCTCTACCTCTTGTGACAGAGGGAATCTCTTCCTTTTAATTAGTTTAATAAAATTTTCCTTAAATTCAATTTTTGCTATTGAGAAGATTTGTTCTAAAGTCATTGTTACTGCACTTTTTAATAAGATATCATACAATATTTCTTTCGAATCAACTTTTTGTTCAAGTTCAGAAATAAGAATAGCTTTCGGTACTCGTTTTGGTTTCTTTTCTGGTTTCTCTTCAGGTTTTGTTTCAGTTCTAGGACTTTGCTCTACTTTGTCTGATGTTTGAATTGGCTCACTAAACACAGGTTGTTTACCCTCCCTAATTTCTTTTCTTCGCTCCTCATTTGTTTTAGAACTTTCGCCTTGTTCAAACTGAACTTTCTTAGGCTTTGGCTCATCTCTCATCTTACTTCTAGTCATTCGTCTACCTGAATCATTTGTATCTTGCTCATCATCCCTCTTTCTTTTCTCTTCAACATTCGCAATATGCGAATATATCGAGAATTGATCGACAGGAGAGTTCCACGCAGTTTTCTGCATAATATCATCTCTTGCCTTTATCAAAGCTTCAATTGAGTAGTTCCTCGTTTCCCTTGTTTGTTCGGAATCAGAGTCACTATCAACATATTCTAGTTTAACAGCAGAAGCAGATTTCGAAGACTCAGAAAGGTTTTCATACAGCTTCTGCATCCCTCCCTTTCCCCAATTGGCAGCTAAGGGTAAACGTGTTCTATAGTCGCACAATCGCTTGTCAATATCAATTACAAGTCTTTTCTCTTTCGCATCTTTCAATGCCTCACATGTATAAGTCAAATGATCTGTGGCATCGCACCAGATACATCTCCTTACATTGGCATTTCTCCTTTCATTGAAATTTCTTTGGTTAAATGCTTGAGGAATCGGTTGAGGAATTGGTTGGGGTACAACTGGAGGAATAGGAGGTATAAAAGGTGGATTAGGAGGTACTAATGGATGATTCGGAGCTACTAATGGTGGATTTGGAGCATTTACTGGTTGAGGATAAATAGTCGGATGAGCTTGCATTGCAGGTTTATCTTGAAGGTTTAAAGCATACACCACATTCTGCAAAGCCGCTACCTCTTTAGACATATTCTCGTGCATATGCATCATATTGTCCAACTTGTTAAACAAAATCTCAAATTGTAACTCGGTTGGTACTCTAGATGTAGATGTTGTAGGCTCAGCTTTTGAATCTATATGTGTATCCCTAGTTGCGTGAATCGGAGGAAAACTGGAAGATGGTTGAGACATCG
>MU263498.1:15000-25000 GCA_020310875.1 Ceratopteris richardii
CAGGGCATTTTTTTCCCTCTTTAGGAGGTGTTTTTCCCCCGGCTTGTATATATGCCTATTGCCCTAATGGGCTACTTATCTTTGTACATTCTCTAGTAATACATTTTAGTATTGTGTGTTGTGCTCCAAGCTTCTTTTTCTTCCTTATGTTGTTCGCGTGCTTCCGCAGACATCTAACTCCAACAAATTACACAATATACCATTTGGATGGGGGAGTGGCCCATGGCCTCCTTGGATGATTAAACCTATAGCCCATAATGTGCCTAAATTGTTGGTGCCCCAGGTAGTGGGCCTAAACACACATTCTTTCCTTAGAAGAGCTATCAATACATCATTGGTGGGCTCTACTTGTCCATTATACCTTTGATAATATGCATGCAAAATGTGATGGAGAATCTTATACTTGTTGAAAAGGTTTGACAAAGATTTGTTAACAAAGTGTGTTCCTTTATCATCGCAGATTTCTAGTGGAGAATGATACTCGTAGAAGATGTTTCTATACAAGAAATCAACAATTGTTTGAGCTATGAAATCTAGAGAAGCAATAGCCTTAGCCCACTTTGTTGCATGGTCTATGGCAACTAGAAAATATTTATCCTACCTCGAAAAGAATGCAAGATATATAGGACCACTAAAATCTAAAGACCATTTCTCAAAGGGTTGCCATGTAGTGGAGAAACCAATGAATGTGAGGTCTCTCTTTGTGGATTTTGTTCCACAACTCTAACAAGGATCACATGCCTCAAATCCCTCTTCTACATCTCTAGAATTCTTTGGCTCATAATTTGATCAGGGAAGTTCCGATCACCCGGTCCTTCATGTGCCATCTTGAGAACGTGTCTTGCCTCTTCTTCTTCCATTCACTTATTTCGTGAATTAACTTTGACATATCTATATAGTTTGCCCTTGATAAATGTATAAGGCCTCATTTTTATGAGCAACCACCTTTGCTTCATAGAATAGGCTTTATCTAGATACTTCCCTATCTTAAAAAATTCTTTGATATCATCATACCAACATTGAGCACTAAGTATAAATAAATCACCATCAAGAAACTCATCCTCCACTCCATTGGCCTTGTTCTTTAGGTTAACCCAAGAGAGATTATCAACCATTACATTTACCTTACCTAGTCTATGCAGTACAAAGAAATCAAACTCATGGAACAATAGAAGCCAACCTACCTATTGCTTGTGGCTTGTTTAATAAATACCTTAATGGATGGATGATAAAATTTACCCCTAACATGTAATGGTGGAAGTTTTGTACTGCAAACAACATTGTCAAGGCTTCCCTCTTGATGGTACTATAGTTCTTCTCAATCTTGGTCAGAAGTCGACTTCACATTGGATGGGCCTTCATAATTTGTGCTCCTCACTATGTAGTGTGAGAACTTCCCGTGCTCTATAGGCATTAGCATCGACATGGATATGAAAATCTTTAGACCAACCAAGTGTGACAAGGATTGGTGTAGCCACAAGCTTGAATCTGAGAGCCTAATACGCCTTTTACTTATCTTCATCCTGTTTGAATGGGACATCCTTATGAGTGAGCCTTGCTAGTGTTCGAGCCAAAAAACTTCTATGGTACCAAGTGTGACATAAAAAACTTTTTATTTCTTCTGGTTTCCTAGGCATGGGTAGGTTTAATATAGTTATAATTTTATTGAATTCAAGGTCCATACCTTTGGAAGACACCACATGCCCAAAAACTTTTTTGGATTCAACTTCAACTTGGTTTCCCTCCATTTATTGAATATCTACCACATTTGGGCTAGATAATCATCTAAGCATTCCATAGGATTACCAGTGCAAGTACCTGAGAAGGGGGAAAAGTCATTCATGAATATCCAAAGAGCTTCCAAAATCAATGGTCTAAAGATAAGATTCATTGTTCTATTGATATTTGTGGGGGGGGGGGGGGAGGGGAGGGCATTTCTGAGTCTGAAAGGCATTTTCACATGAACATAAGTCCCCCATGGTGTGATGAAGGCTTTGTCTTGATCCTCAAGATGGATGTATATCTTATTAATAAATCCATCCATGAAGTTATAGAGTGTGTCTAGCCAATTTTTCTATAAGATGTTCAGAAAAGGTCATAGGGAACTTATTAAGAATTTTTACCTTGTTGAGTGCTCTAAGTTCCATGCATAACTGGGTTTTATTGGTAATTCTAGCATCCTCCATTTTCTAGATCTCTTGGTAGACAACTTCAACATTCAATCTATAGCTGCTACCCCTTACTAGTTTGACTCCTTCTATCAATGGAATCCTATGTTTCCCAAAACTTGCAAGCACTCTTCCAAATCCTTGTAATGCCAAGCCAATACATGAGCATAAAATTTTATAAAAGAATTTTTCATTGAAAGCAACACAAGATAGTTCCATAACCATATGGTAACTAGTATAGGACAAGAATTTTCTTATTGCCTAGCTCAATTTCTTTTAATTGGTTCCTATCCATCAATGCATCTAGAGGTTCTTCTTCATATTTCAAATCTTTTATCACTTTTTCCCACAATTAGTCTTAGTGTTGTATCCAAGAGCACTTTGAATATCAATTTTTTCTTCCGTTCCTTGCATCCTCTTTGTAGGAATTTCATGAATTGGAAAATAATTTTTTATTCATGAGGTTGCTTTACCTTATAGGTAGTTTTTCATGAGGTAGAATCAGCTTCATCAATGTTACATTTAACATGTGTTTTCTTCCCTCTTCTTTGGCCTTTCATATGCTCACCCAATCTAGCATTGTGTATGGTTTCTTCTTCATGACCTTCTATACTTGTCTCATCTAGAAAAAATCCATAGCGAGAAAATGAGTTACCTACTTTGAGCCAAGCTAAAATGTCCTCTTCCTCATTGATATCCAATTCTAGGTTTCCCTTCATATCTATTGAATATAAGTGTCAACTCTTGCTATGACTAGGGATTTCTAGTGCTTCTTTCAAATAGATTGTTTTAAGCTCTTTTCCTTCATGTTTTACCCAATAGTATCTTTGTCCCAATCATACAAAGCATTGACTGCCTTTACCAAGGCCTTCCAATTAATCATGGAAAGCCCCCATCTACATGTGGCAATCTTAATGCAATGAAGTCCTAAGCAAATTTGTTACCTAGTATCTCAATTAGAACTTAGGGAACCACTCCCAAGGGCCTTAGCATGCTTTGCTCAACCAATGTATCAATGAAATTGGTTGGTCTTGATGGTTAAAGTCCAAGCTTCTCCACAGTGTATTCAAGCATCATTTGTATACCTTGTCCACCATCCATAAAAACTCTTTGTAGATGGTGTACTCTTATAGTGACAGTGAGTTGTGAGCTCTTATTATTTATAATGGGGCTTCCCCTACCATCCTTCCTATTGAGATGGTAAAAGGTCAATTTAGTCAAAGGTCAAAGGGGTCAATGGTGAAGCCGATCAAAGTTCAAAGTGGTTAATTTTGGAGCTATTCAAATGTCAAAATGGTGACTTTGCAAGTGATGCACAGGTGGTGCAAAAGTGCAAAGTGGTGCATAGGTAGTGCATAAGTGACCGAGAAAAAGGGTGCACACATAGTGCACAACCATTTTGTTCAGAAGGGTTTTGCAAAAAAGTTGTATGTAGGTTGCAAGATGTTCTTTTTGAAAGGTTTTCAAGTTTCCTAAGTGTTTTGGAACGTTTAGTTAAACCCTCCCTTATGCACATATTTGAAGAATTGAAGGTCAAAAGTGGAAGCCATATGAAGAGAAAGTGGTATGCACAAGTTTATGTGTGGCCCCCCATTTAAAATTTTGTTTTTCTCCTGAAGTCACTATAGGAAAAAATAGGGAGTCATTGGATTTATTACACATTTAGTGATTCTTGGGATATAAAAAGGAGCACCAAGGTACAGTTTTCATTAGGAGCAACATATGTAAGTGTAATAGACACTCATAACAAGGCATTAGCATTCTTGGAGTTAGACTAAGCAATAGAGAGCATACTCTACACTAGAGAAAAGAAAAGAGCAAGAGACACATTGAACCAGTGCGACATAGAGAAGCAAAGTGAGAGACAAGTGTGCAAGGAAGGTGATCAAGTGTGCAGAGAGAGAGTGCACAGAGAACCATTGATGAAGGCAACCAAAGTGGAACAAGGTAACAGTGAAGAGGTGTCACATGTTGATAGAAGCTGGCCCTTCCTCCAACCCTATTGGAAGCTTGAGTATAAAGTGTGCACAAGAAGCTACTGGAGAGGGTGGAGGTCCGATATAAGGAAGGTTGACTATACAAGGAATTTTGGTATCTTGTATACTTCTGTGTGTGCTTTTTGGGTTTATGCACTCGAGCCAATATCCATTTTTGGTTATTTCCTTGTGGTCGGTCTTTTATTGCCCTCGTGGACTTGGTGGTTGCTCAATATGTCAGTTTGAAGGTTTTCAACAAAAGCATGTCGAAGTGACACATCTCTACTCATGGCTTGATGATTCGCTCTCCAAGATGGAGAGCCCATTAGGTGGCGGGCAATTGTTGAGATAGTCAAAGGCCAATTTAGTCAAAGGTCAAAGTGGTCAATGGTGAAGTCTATTAAAGCTCAAATTGGTTAATTGTGGAGTTGCTCAAAGGTCAAAATGGTAACTTTGCAAGTGATGCACATGTGGTGCAAAAGTGCAAAGTGGTGCACACGTTGTGCAGAAGTGACTAAGAACAAGGGTGAAGACATAGTGCACAAACATTTTGTTCATAAGGGTTTTCCAAGAAAAATTGAATGCAGATTGTAGATCAGTCTTTTTGAAAGTGTTTCAAGCTTTTTAAGTGCTTTAGAAGGTTAATTTGAACCCTCCCTTATGCGCACATTTAAAGAATTGAAGGTCAAAAGTAGAAGCCATATAAGGATAAAGCAATACACACAAGTTTATGTATGGCCCCCCATTCAAAATTTTGTTTTTTCTCCTAAAGTCACTATAGGACAAAGTAGGGAGTCATTGGCTCTACACATTAAGTGATTCTTGGGACATAAAAAGTAGCACCAAGATACACTATCACTTAGGAGCAACATATGTAAGTGGAATCGACACTCACAACAAGGCATTAGCATTCTTGGAGTTAGACAAAGCAAGAGAGAGAGCATAGTCTACTCTAGAGAGAAGAGAAGAGCAAGAGACACATTGAATTTGTGTGATGCAGAGAAGCAAAGTGAGAGACAAGTGTGCAAGGAAGGTGATCAATTGTGCCGAGAGAGAGAGAGAGTGTGTGTGTAAGGCAAACCATTGAGGAAGGCAACCAAAGTGGAACAAGGTACGAGTGAGAGGCGTTGCACGTGGATAGAAAGTGGCCCTTCCTCCAACCCTATTGGAAGCTTGAGTGCAAGATGTGGAGAAGAGCAAGCTACTAGAGAGGGTGGAGCTCCGGTACAAGGAAGTTTGACTACAAAAGGAATTTTGGTATCTTGTATACCTGTGTGTGTGCTTTTTGGGTTTAAGCACTCTGCACAAAGAAAATCTTGTCTTATTCTAGACACATCCATAAGTGTTTTACTTCTTCTTCTTCTTCTTCTTCTTCTTCTTCTTCTTCTTCTTCTTCTTCTTCTTCTTCTTCTTCTTCTTCTTCTTCTTCTTCTTCTTCTTCTTCTTCTTCTTGCTCCTACAAAGACTCAAGTCCCTTTTTTCTATAGAACCCCCCCAACACTTTTCTCACTCAGTTTATTAGTCTTTGCAGCTAGAGTGGATGTGGACACCATCAATGATATACAAAAATTTTGACTTAAATCTTGCATATATTTTCAATATATCAAAGATGCTAACATAATTCTTTATGGATTTCAATAGTCTTGAAGCTTGTTATTCCATAGAGGCCTGAGAAATGTGCAAGTCCTCAAGCTCTTTTTGGGCCCTATTATATGCTTGTCCGATTTCTTCACTAGTGTTGATAAAATCTTCTTCTAGTGGAATATCTTCATTGGTATTTGACCTCCATCTTACCACCTCTTTGTCCTTTGTCACTCCCTATGTTGTGAAATCCGAGCTAGGTTCTTGTTGATAGAGCTTCCCCTTGACCCTTTTCTGCACCCATAGATTCAATTTCCTCTAGGTGTACTACCCTAGTAGTTGATGATGGCATATAAGCTCCATCTAGAACTTCTTCCTTATCCATTAAAATCATTTGTATATGGGGTCTTGATCTGGATGCTTTATTCTTTGGGAAAGAAATGGTGTATTGATCTTTGGGTTTTGGGTAATTTTTGTAGGGAGGAGAATCATATGGTAGAGGAAATTTGCTTTGATAATGTCCACATTCCCCACATCTAAAGAAAATGATTTTCTTTCTAGTCCCATTTCCAAAGCTACCCCAAAAAGATGGGTTGTGAGTATTACCTTGACTGGTGGAGTAACCATTACATTTGGTGGTGGAAAGGGTCCCATGTGGACTCCTCCTTGTCCCCAATATGCTTGTGCTGAAATACCTTGTGAGTGGCACTCTTGGGATTCACTACCAATCTTCCTGGATAACATGCAAGTTACACTTAAAACAAGGCATTGAATTACCATGTGGCTCTTTTTGTTATACATGGTGCACCATATTCCACTCTTGACTGGACTTCATACATGAAGTTCTATAGATCCTCATAAAGTTATGCCATCTGTTTGCCTAGGATTTCTCTTCTTTTTGTAGGCAGTTCATTGATGGTTCAAAATTTACTATGCATAATGTACGCCATGTACTCAGCCTCTGTTATCACTTAGTTTCATGTCAGTTGGTCAACTTGATGACCTTGGTTACAAGGTTGTCTTCTATGCTCACTCCTTTCGTATATCAAAGGGCAATATGGTTATTTCAAAAGCAAGAAAAGTTCGCTCACTTTATCCTTTATTTGTATCATAGAAAGAACACTTGTTAGTTGTTACTGAATAGCCTATGGCTTGTATTTGGAATGGTCGTTTGGGCCATATATCTCATAGTGGAATGGAAAATATTTCTCATTCTGGCTACTTACCTATGTTATCTTCCTCTAATTTTTCATTTTGTGAGCATTGTTAATATGGAAAGCAAACAAAAAATGTGCATAGAACGCACATTGACTCTTCAATTCAGCCTTTAGATCTCGTTCATACAGATGTGTGTGGTCCTATGCCCACTAGGTCCTTAGGTGGTTCTCTTTACTTTGTCACTTTCATATATGATGCCACTAGAAAAGTCTAGGTATATCCTATCAAATCAAAGGATGAGGTATTCCCTACTTTCAAAAAATGGCTTGCTTCAATTGAGACTAAAAAAGGAACTAAGCTTAAGGCTTTACGTTTAGATAATAGGGGTGAGTATACCTCACATGAATTAAGCCTTTTTTGTTAGTCTAGAGGGATTCACAAAGAGTTTACAGCTCCTTATACCCTAGTAGAGAATGGTGTAGCTGAAAGGATGAATAGAACTATTCAAGATAGAGTAGTTTCTATGTTGCATCATGCAAACCTCTCATAAGGCTTTTGGGCAAAAGTAGTATTGATTACAGTTCATGTAATTAACCTTTCACCTAGTACTGCCAAAGGTTTGAAAGTGGCACAAGATTTATGGACACGGAAGCCACCATATTATGATCATCTTCGAGTTTCTATGTGTGAAGCATATGTTCATAGACCCAAGAGTCTTAGACAAAAGTTGGACCATAAGTCAGAAATGTATTTTTCTTGGATATGGTCGAGAAGGAAAATTTGGATATCGCTTACTGGATCCTAAAACACGGTCAGTGATCAGAAGTAGTGATGTCATTTTCAATGATTCTAAGATGCATAAACATCCCATTAAGGAGGTTGAAGTGAGAAGAGTGGTGTTTGAGGATACTAGTCCTCTAGTTAGCATGCATAAAAATGTTGCACATAAGGACATTCAAGAGAATGTCTCATTAGATCAGTCTGCACATGTTCTTGTTCAACAACCATTGGGATGCTCTACACGTGTCTCACATCCACCTGATAGATATGTTCCAGGTTTAGATTTTGTTATGCTAACAGATCCCGGTGAGCCTTCTTGCTACAAAGAGGCTATGCATACAGAGGATCATGTCAAGTGGGAGCGAGCCATGAAGAGTGAGCTAGATTCTATTCACAAGAATGGTAATTGGGGTTTACTAGCTTTGCCAAAGGGCAAGAAAGCTTTACCATGTAAATGGGTATATAAGTTGAAACTCACATCAGATAGTGTTTCTCCAAAGTATAAAGCATGACTTGTTGCAAAGGGTTTTAAGCAACAACATGGTGCTGATTTTGAGGAACTCTTCTCTCAAGTGGTCAAGATGACTACCCTGCACATGTTTCTCTGATTCATTGCAATGGAGGACTTAGAGCTAATCCAAATGGATGTGAAAACTGCTTTCTTGCATGGAGATCTTACAGATGAGATCTATATGGAACAACTAGAGGGTTATGTAGTTCCTCGAAAGGAAAGTCTAGTTTGTAAGCTCAAGAAGAGCTCGTATGGACCTAAACAGTCCCCAAGACAATGGTACCAAAAGTTTGATGCTTTTATGAAGTCCCAAGGCTATTCTCAAAGTTTCTACACAAAGAGATGCTCAGATGGCAGCTTGATATGCAATCAAGAGGAAAAGGAATCCTTGATTAAAATTCCCTATCAGTCTGTTGTTGGTAGTTGCATGTATGCTATGGTAGCTACGAGACCAGACATTGCATTTGCAGTGGGAGTTGTGAGCAGATATATGTCTACTCCTAGCAAGAAGAAACATTGGGAGGCGGTCAAGATGATTTTGAGATATCTGAGTGGCACTAAAGACAAGTGTCTATGTTTAGGTAGAGGGAAAGCATCCATTATTGGTTACACAGATTCTGACTATGCTGGTTGTGTAGACAATTGTAAGTCTATGTCAGGGTACATTTTTCATTTTGATGGAGGTGCTATCTCTTGGAGATATCGTCTTCAAGAATGTACAACTGTTTCCACCACAGAAGTAGAGTATGTAGTAGCAAGTGAGGCATGTAAGGAAGCATTGTGGCTTTCTCATCTTGCTTGTGATATGGGTTTACCTCAGCATGTACCACGTTTGTTGAGTGATAGTTAGAGTGCCATTGCTTTGGCTAAGAATCAGGTCTATCATGCAAAGACCAAGCACATTAAGGTGAGGTATTACTTCATTAGCGATTGCTTGGCCATTGAGCGCATTATTATTGAGAAGTTTCACACTCAAGATAACGTTGTAGGTGCTTTGACTAAAGCTCTACCATATGATAGCTTTCGACACTACTGTCACTTGATGGGGGTTACTTGATTACACAGTCACTTGTATACTGTGTAACATGCCCATCAAGTGGGAGGTATAGTTTGTATATTTACACTCAGGTATTTTTTATCATTCTTTATTTTCCTCCCATAGTTACTTTGGCCATATTGGCCTTTCGTGGGAGATTGTTACCATTAGTGTCCATGTGAAAGGCCAAATGGCCATCGGACACTTCTTTGTATATGTCTTTAATAAAACATATTGTGGCCTGGTCATTCACTGATTGCATATTCGATCGCATTTGTAAGACCTAAGAACTCTATGTTTGTGCTCATGTGTACTGTGTTTTTCTGTTTATAGGAGCTCAATTTTCTACTCCGAGAATGTCGTCATGGAGCTCTCGAGAAGGAGAGCGCATTGTGGTGCATCGCCATCTAAATACTTCACTAACGGAGTTGCAATCATGATTTGTGCATCCTCCCTTATGGGCTGAAGATGAATTTCAAGAAGAAAGAAAAGTTACTCTTTAATTTGTAGCTTCATCACTTCCTTCTTCTTCACTTGAGAGTGTGATTCCCATATGCTTAAACTACCTTGTCAAACCTGATGTGCCAGATTTTCTTGGGGGATTCTTCAGTTGAAAGGGGCTTGAGTATTTGTGGGAGAAGAGTAGAGAAGAAGAAGAAAGATAAGTTGTATGGAAAGTCTTTGTGCCTTTATTAAAATAGAGGATTAAAATAGCTTTTGTGTCTAGAATAAGACAAAGAACATAACCGTGTGTAGACCATTTTTGGACAAAAAAATACACACAAGTACA
>MU263498.1:37500-40000 GCA_020310875.1 Ceratopteris richardii
AAGGATTTTGCAACACCTCTTCATCTTCAAGCACATACCTATCCATCTCTTCACAGTGGTATCAGAGCAAGGTTGGACAACATGGCAGATGGATTTCCTTCATCAATTGACAAATTAGACAGAGGTAACTACTCAGCTTGGTCATTAAGAATGGAAGCCTATCTCCAAGGTAGAAGTTTATATGATTATGTGGCTGGAGATGAAGTTATGCCAAGTTTCAGGAACAAAAGTCAACCAACACAAGAAGAGCAAGAAAGATTGAGCACATGGTGCTCCAAGGATGCACTTGCAAGGTCTTATCTCCTCAACTCTATCTCAAATTTTTTGTTGCCTCACATTAGAAGTTGTAAGACATCTCAGGAAGTGTGGGATGCACTTGAAGCTTTCTTTTCTTCAAGTACCAAAGCTAGGAAGCATCAACTATGGCTGGAGTTCACAACTCTCAAGAAGGCTCCCAAACAAAATGTGACTGATTTTGTCACAAAGCTCAAGGACATAGCGGATCAGTTGGGAAGCATTGGAGAGGTAATAGATGAAGAGCAAATTGTAAGGCAGGTCATCAATGGCTTGAAGGCAGATGATAAGTGGGAAGCATTCACCACAGCTATGGATTTGTACATGGACATGCATGTACCTGATTTCAACACACTCATTGGACAACTACTTACTCAAGAGGCAAAGCTTATCAAAAATGGAGAAAGCTCTAAAGGTAATCAATCTTCAGCTTTATACACGGATAAAAGCAAGTCTAAAGATAACAAAGGAAAGGCAAAGAAAGTGGATGATGAAGCAGGTACATATCAAGCTAACTATGCAGATAGAGGAAGACATGGCAAAGGTAGAGGAAGAGGAGGTAGACAAGGCAGGGGGAGATCCCAAGACTCCAACTCATGTTCTATTTGTGGATTAACTAATCATACAACTGAAAATTGCTTTAGGAATTCCAGGAATCAAAGAGGCAGAGGATACAATAGAGGAAGTTATGGCTACTCAAGAGGAAGGTTCAACAACTACCATGGCAACTACAACAACTACAATCATTCAAACTATCAAGGAGGCTACAAAGGAAGGAGAGACTACAATAACTACACAGAAGACTCAAACAAAGAGGATTCATTATTGATCATGAACATGGCTATGCCACAAGGTAAATTTGATGAGCATATTTTCTACATAGATTCAGGTTGTTCAAATCATGTGGCAGGAAATGTGGCACTCTATCAGATTTAGAAGATCCAAGGAATAAGCATGAGGTACAAACAGGAGATGATACAAAACATCCTGTGGAGAAAATAGGCAATGTCAAAGCACCTGATGGAAACATCAACCTACTCAGTAAGGTACTCTATGTCCCTACCATTACAAAGAATTTGATAAGTGTTGCGCAGATAGTAGAGAAAGGGTTTCAAGTTAGGTTCACAAAAGCAGGAGCATTTGTTGAAGATCCAAGTCAAGGATTCAGAAGAATTGCAAAAGGTGAAAAGACAGGTAGATTGTTCACATTTGAATTACAAGACACTAGAAACATTGCTCTCTTTAATTATGGTAGTCAGACACTCACAGAATTGGAAGTATGGCACAAAAGGTTAGCACATATTGGTGAAAGGTCATTAAAGCAAATCTGCAGGGACCAAAGTGTACTTGGACTTCCTAATTTGTCAAAACAACATATGATTTATAAGTGTAGTGCATGTCAATTTGGAAAGTCTCACAGGTTACCATTCATGAAGAAAGGTTATATGCATGGAGATCTCTTGGAGTTGGTTCATACAGATGTATGGGGACCTAGCAAGGAAGCTTCAATATCTGGATCAAGGTATTATGTTTCCTTTATTGATGATTGCAGCAGATGGACTATCCTATTCTTTATGAAACACAAAGATGAAGTTTTTTCATGTTTCAAAAGATATTTGGCTCTTGTGGAGAATCAAACAGGTAAATCACTAAAAAGGCTAAGGTCAGATGGAGGGGGAGAATACTTCTCCCATGATTTTGATTCTTTTCTTCAAGAAAGAGGAGTCAAAAGAGAGGTAACTACAAGGTACACTCCTGAGCAAAATGGAGTGGCAGAAAGGAGGAATAGGACAATTGTTGAAGCTGCAAGGTCTATGTTAAATGAAAAGCATTTACCTAATTACTTATGGGCTGAGGCTGTATCTACAGCCACTTACTTGATTAACAGGTTGCCTTCAAAATCCCTTGATGGGATGACTCCATATGAGGCTTGGAATGGAAGAAGACCAAGCTTAGATCATTGTAAAATTTTTGGATGTATTGCTTTTGCTCATGTTCCTTCACAGGTTAGAGGCAAGATGGATCCAAAGGCAGAAAGGTGTGTATTTATTGGATATGACAACAATCAAAAGGGCTACAGGTTATACAACCCTACCAACAAAGGATTCTTGGTAAGCAGAGATGTAGTTTTTGATGAGAACAATTCATGGTATGAAGATTCATGCAGGAAGATCAATTTACCATATAATCTTGAAGAAGATTTTCC
>MU263499.1:0-10000 GCA_020310875.1 Ceratopteris richardii
GTTCCATCTCTGTAATGCTTCGAGCACCTTTCAATGGTGCATGCACTAAATTTTTTTCCCCTACTTAACTACGTTTATGCGGGTGTATTTGGACGATTTTTTGTTATCTAGTGATGCATTGGCTCACCTCTACCACCTATGTTGGTGCTTTCCTAAGTGTCGAGAGTTTCATTTGTGCTTAAGTCCCAACAAATCTGTCTTTTCAATGTCTTGTGGAAAATTGCTCAGTCATATTATTTCACAACAAGGCATTCAAGTGGATCCTGATAAAGTGAATGTAGTGTTGAATGCATCTGCCCCTAGGAAACCAAAGGAAGTTATGAGATTCCTTGCACAAATATGATGGCATGGATGACATCTTCAATGGCTCCCTCATGTGGCTATACCACTTAATCGATTGATTACTAGCAATCCTTGACAGTTTGCATGGAGTGAGGAATGCCAACTTGCATTTGATCGTCTGAAAACACTCTTAACATGGGCTCCTATTCTGCAAGCACCAAACTCGCAACTCGGATTCCATGCCTTTGTGGATGCATCTGACATAGCAGTCAGTAGTACATTAATGCAGCAACAAGATAAGTGCTTTCACCCTATTTATGATGAGAGTCGATGATTAGCCGCTGCTGAATGGAATTATTTTGTAACTGAATGTGAATGTCTAGGTTTAGTTTATTCAATGAAAACATTATGGCACTATTTATTGGGATACCCATTTACCTCTCATGTGGATCATGCGGCTCTGGTTTATCTTGTACAACGGTAACATTTAGGGGGCAGATTAGCGAGGTGGGTGTTGTTGCTGCAAGAATTTGATTATGAGGTGGTACATCACTCGGGGTTAGTGCATGCTCTTGCTTATTTTCTATCTCCGCTTGACTCCGATGAGCTCCTCGGTGGTATGGATGATACCACTCTAGCTATTTATACGACTGATTTGGTTCACAATGTTTCCCAGGTGCTCCCTGTGGAACCTTCGTACTATGATACCCTTATGATTTTTCTCACCAGTGGTTGTCCCTCGAGTAATACTTCCACGTTTGATCGCCATAAATTGGCCATGTACAGTCATCGATTTCGCGTAATTGCGGGATAGTTGTATTATGTGGACCCATCTGGAGCGGTTTTACGATGTATCCCACCTCATGAAGTTTCTTTCGTAATCATAATGGCTCATTCTGCTTCGTCGGGTGACCATTTTTTTGGTCGACCTTACATACTAGAAAATTCTGCAAAGTGGATTATTGTGGCCCATTATGCATCGCGACATTGCTACTTATGTCCAGCAGTGTGATGCTTATCAACGATCGGGCCAGCCTCTACAATGGCATCATTTTCCACTTCAGTCTATTCTACCTCTTGGGCCTTTTAAAAAATGAGGATTGGATTTTATTGGTCCCATTATGCCTCCTGCTATGGTCACCAATCATCGGTATATTCTTACCTGTACTGACTATGCTACTCGATGGGCTCAATCTTGGTAGCAACTGCTTCAATGGTCACCAAATGTTTGATGAGTGATGTTTTTCCTCGTTATGGGCTTCCCTTGGAGATTGTTTCTGATCAAGGTACATATTTTGCTAACACCTTAATGCAAGTGCTCACCCACACCTTTAAGATTGTCCATAAATTTAGTTCCCCTTACTATTTTTGTGTGAATGGACTGGCCGAAAGTACCAATAAAACCCTTCTGAACATGCTAAAGAAACTTGTGTTGGAATGTTCAGAGCGATGGGATCAATTCCTTCCTTCGGTCTTATGGGCTTACCGCACTACTTATACCGGAAGTACTCCTTTTAAACTAGCATATGGTCAGGAGGCAATCACACCTATGGAATTGGTTGTCCCTAGATTACGAGTGGCATTGGAACATAAGTTGTTACCTGCAGAGTCCTTCTCTTTTCGATTGGATGTGTTGCAGTCCTTGGACAAACAACGTCTTGAAAGTTTTCTGGTTCTTCAAGAAGTTTAACTGTAGCAAGCTAAAACCCATGATCGATTCCTCAGGATTCCTATCTTTACCAAAGGACAATTGGTTCTTTTCTACAATGCTAAGTCTAATCGTTTGGCCTGCAAGTTCAAGTTGTGTTGGTTCGGTCCCTACCGTATTGCAAACTAGGTCGGACCAGCTACTTTTCGGTTATCTACTTTAACTCGTACTCTCCTCCCTAAACCAATCAATGGATCGAAACTTCATCCATATTCTCGACCATCTACTTCATCTTAACTTTGTGATGATATTATTTATATTCGTCCGGATCATGTTTGTTTTGTATCTTTGATCACTGTCTACATTACAGGTGTTTCGGTTGACCATCTGACCGTTATCTTCCCATTTTGATTAATTCTCCATGATTTGCCACCGCAGTCCATGATTAAGAATTCCTTAATGCGCTTATGTTGCCATTATGAATGCATGTTCCCTCCACTAGTGATGATTGCATTTTCTACCCACGCTTTCACCCCGTGTATTTACTTAACTGAGGTCTTTGTCCTCTTTTGCGTTATTGTGTCCTTGTGCTCTTTGTATTCTTCATTATACTATTGGCACATTCAACTTATTGTCAAGCGCCATGGAAGCTCTTGCTAATATTACCACTTTCCGTGCTAGTTTATCTTCTTACCTAAGTGATTTCCTACGTGTTCGTGGGTTGCTAGCATTTGCCGAGTTGCCTTGGCATTCGGGTTGAATGTCATCTCTACTTCACCCAAGTCATTACAGCCATTGTTGATACCCCCTAGACCGAGACTTACTGGCCTATGCATGTCTGAATCCATGCACAGTTGTCACTCTCAACACTGTTGTTGAAAGCTTCCATCTACCCCAAGATGGATGTGTTTAGGTCCCTCTACTTTCCAATGGCAATGATGAAGCAGTTATTTACCGGCATTCTTCTAACGAGTTCGCTATCTCAGCTCACCCAAACTGGAATGCTCTGCTCTCCAATCTTTGGTAGCTGCATCAATCAAGCAGAATAACTAGGCGTTATTCTGCTTTCGGCGGATCGATCGAGAGTGTCAAGCGATCCCGCGACAGATGGCCAAAGGTGATATTCCACGTACCCATCTCCCTCACCTCTTTCCTTTCTCCTCCCAGTCGTCCAAACTGTTTAGAATCCTTTGATGGATACCCTCCTCTTCCATGAAGAATCGGAGCAGGTCATGAACGTCGATGACGATAATGAAGATCTTCTTTGATTCTTCTAACAGAAACGTAGGAAAATCAGTTCCTCTAAGAGTCAAAGCATAAGCCTCTTCTACCAAAGCACTCCTATAGGACACAACCTCATCCGTGCAGGCATCTTCTGCCCCACCCTCAGCTAAAGACCAAACTGATAAAGATACCGTCATGGGAGACGTACAACCCCTCGATACAATCGATCAACAACAACAGGAGGTCCATTATAATGCATCGGACACAATCATGAAAACTCTTCACCAAACTATGAAAACATAGATTGAAGAGTCTCTCGTTCATCCAAATGCTCAACCAGATACTGTGGACTCCACTGTGCCTCCCTCCTCACCGAAGGATAGGATTCAAGGTACACATATCGCACATATAGTAACACCTCCCCCTTCTCCATCTAAGGTTCCCTTACCTCCTAGTCCTCCCCCTCACCTAATCATTTAGTGGCCCTCTCCCACTCTCAACCTATTCCCTCTTCTCCTGATTACTCCCCACCTTCCTCTTTGGCCAAAGTTTCTATTAATCCTTCCCGACAAGTATCACCTTTATAGTACTAGATTCATTTGCTCAGTTAGCCCAAATTGGTGATTTTCTACTCCACTTATCTAAGCAACTCCCTAATCAACTGCATGATGCTCATCAATCCCTCCGCACCGAATATCAAACGAAGGTAGATCTGTTGGAAGCCGACATTGTGCCACTACAAGAAGAAATTTTGGCGGTCAATGCAGATGCAAATCTATTACAGGAATAGGTTACAGTATTACAAGGACAGCTAACAAAGAAAGATGACATTATTGCGGCCAGAGATGCAGAAATTGTCGAGCTCAAACAGGCACTGATGGATAAGGATGATGCCATGAAAGCTCTCGGTTTTGCATTAGACACCACTCGCATCAAATTCCTAGCTGTGGAACAGGCGTATCAGGTGCTGGTTGATAGAGTGTTACAAGCTGAAGCAGAGTTAAGAAGGTTACAGAGAAGCTATTTCATAAGGGTCAAGTTTTGGATAATGAAATTGGGCGAACAACAAAGTTAGAAAAGAAATTGAAGCTATTCAAAAAGAACGCCAAGATTTATTCACGGACCATGCAATTTTAGCAGCAAGAGTTGGAACGCAGGGAGAAGCAACTTGACTTTCAACAGGATAGGTTGTCACAAATTGATGCAGAAATAGCCGAAGCTAAATTACACAGAGATACAACTTTGGCAAATGATTTTTATTTACAAGAAGCCTTTTGCAGAACCAGAAAATTTATTGTCTCAAGTTATTGCTTCTAGCTCTATGCGGACTAATGCTCATTTGGTAAAACCCCATATTCTAGAAGAAATGTTAGAATCTTTGAAGCAGAAATCTCTCCTACCTTTAAACTAGCTTGAACCATGTATATTCAGGGCATCATTGATGACTCTTAGTTTTTTTGTAAAAACATCCATTCTAGGTTTGAGTCCACCGTGCATGCCAGTGATAGGCTGCGAGAAGGAATGTAATTATATTTAGTGGGAAATGTAATTGGGAGAAGACGCACATCGAAAGGATGTGGTGCAATCGTTGTAACTTTTAATAATGAAGAAGCGTGTGGAAGAGAGAGGGAGAGTGTCGTCGGACTGTGCGTCTGGGCGGGGTGCCTTTGGATCGATTCTAGTGTAGTTTACTCATATTGTTGTACGATTCTTTAATGTTCTGGTACTAAGTAAAGATGGTAATTTTGTCGGTGCTCTATATGCTTAGTGAAGTATAAGTTAATGGTGGAAGTTTGTTGATCGTTAGTCACAAATCTGCGCATTTCTGGTTGTGGTGAATACTTTGTTATCATTGAGTAATTTGTTTATGAAATTACTAGTTAAGTCTGTCGGCATCCTCAGAGTAAGATAATGTAGAACATGGTACAGTAACTATTTGAATTGGGAAAATACATAACAGTCTCTCTCTCAATCTGTCTATCTATCTATCTATCTATCTATCTATCTATCTATCTATCTATCTATCTGTCTGTCTGTCTGTCTATCTATCTATCTATCTATCTATCTGTCTATCTATCTGTCTATCTATTTGTCTATCTATCTATCTATCTATCTATCTATCTATCTATTCTATCTATCTATCTATCTATCTATCTGTCTGTCTGTCTGTCTATTTGTCTGTCTCTTGTTGGAGAAACAATCACTAACTCGACATATATTTGAAGGTCAAAGCTTTAGAAGCAAACCACATGCCTATGTGAAGGGACAAATTCACAAGTGTATTATATTTGTAAAGTTAGTTCACTTTAGTTTTAGAAGTTTTTTAAAAGTCATGACATTGAGAAACTCTATATAAGCTAGTTTGTATCAACTTACGCGGTGTGGAAGAGCGATAGTTAAAGTGAGAAAAAGTTCATTTTGTATGACTAAGTATAGTCAGGCTTCTCTGAGTGAGATAGAACTTGTAAACTTTTGAGTTTTTCATAGCTATGAGAAGAACTAAGTAAGGTTTTGTGTATGAGACTCTCTCCATCATCTCCATGCTTGCCTACTATGTGATGAGCTCAAAAGTTTAACTTTTGCAAGAAACTCGATGTCTAGCATCAAGTTTGTGTTAATAAGTCATTTTTTTCATTCTCTGAGTTTTACCTGTTGTTAAATCTTCTCAAAACATGAGCTTTGTGGAGTGACTCGATGCTTGGCATTGAGTTTCAGCATAAAGTCGATGCTTGCCATTGACTTCCCACATAAAAGTGGTCTTGTTCATATCTTGTGTTCACACGGATATTTTAGGAGTTGAAAAGTGGTTGAGAAAACACCAAGTCAATGTGTGGCATCGACTTTTGGTTGCAAGTTGATGCTAGACATTGAAGTTGCATCTTTAGACAGTCAGTTTTACTAAAACAAGCAAAATTTCTAGTTTGGGTAGCTCATATAGGGTGATCTTATGAAGGCCATAACTTGAGTTGTAGTGATCGATTTCATGCAAATAATAGCTTGTTGGAAAGCTCTTCTCTTCTAATCTCATCCACCAAAAGATCTTGGAGAAATAGTACTTGTGCTAAGTATGTCATTCCAGGTGAAGTTAATCACAAGCTCAATAAATATGATGGTGCAAAATACAAAGATATGAGAAGTATCAATCTCTTGTAGGTAGCTTGATTTATGCTACACTAACAAGACCTGATCTTAGTTATGTAGTGGGAGTTTTGTCACAATTCATGCATTGTCCAAAGGATCTACATTGGATTGCAAGTCAAAGAGTTCTCAGATATATCAAAGGAACTATAAAGGAAGGATTGTATTATCCTTTTACATCAGATTTTAAAGTTGAGAGAATATAGTGACTGAGATTGGGCAGGTAAACAAGATGACAAGAGATCAACACATTGATACATGATATATATTGGTGATAAGCTTGTAAGTTGGTGTTCAAAGAAACAACATACAATAGCATTGTCATCAACTGAAGCTGAGTACAACGACTTGTGGAAGCAGCTAAGGAGGTCATATGGATGCAGACATTATTCAAAAGCTTGGGCATTGATCAAGGTATACCTACAATACATGGAGATAATATGAGTTCACTTTATCTTGCAGCCAATCCAGTATTTCATGCAAGAAAAAAACATATACAAATACATTATCATTTCCTAAGAGAAAAGGTAATGGAGAAAGAAATTAAAGTGGAGTACATTTCTACAAAAGATCAGATAGCAGACATAATGACAAAGAGCTTGAATGGTGTGAAGACCAATAGATTCAAAAGCATGGAAGGAGTAAAAGAAAAGAAGATGATATGAAAAAATAGAGAATGTCAGTTAGTGATTGCGGGGGAACTGTTGGAGAAAACAATCACTAATTGGACATATATTTGAAGGTCAAAGCTTTAGAAGAAAACCACATGCCTATGTGAAGGGACAAATTCACAAGTGTATTATATTTGTAAAGTTAGTTCACTTTAGTTTTAGAAGTTTTCTAAAATTCATGAGATTGAGAAACTCTATATAAGTTAGTTTGTATCAACTCACACAGTGTGGAAGAGAGGTAGTTAGAGTGAGAAAAAGTTCATTTTGTATGATTGAGTATAGTCGGGCTTCTTTGAGTGAGAAAGCACATGTAAACGTTTGAGTTTTTCATAGCTATGAGAAGAACGAAGTAAAGTTCTATGTATGAGACTCTCTCCATCATTTCCATGCTTGCCTATTGTGTGATGAATTCAAAAGTTCAAGTTTTCCAAGCAACTCGATGCCAGGCATTGAGTTTGTGCTGATAAGTCATTTTTTTTTCATTCTCTAAGTTTTAGTTGTTGTTGAATCTTCTTAAAACATGAGCTTTGTGGAGCAACTCGATGCCTGGCATCGAGTTTCAACATAAAGTCGATGTCTGGCATCGACTTCCCATATAAAAGAGTTATTGTTCATATCTTGTGTTCACACCAATATTTGCGGAGCTCAAAAGTGAGTGAAAAAGCACCAAATCATTGCCTGCATCGACTTTTGGTTTCAATTCGATGCTAGGGCATTGAATTTGCATTTTTAGACAGTCAGTTTTACTAAAACAAGTAAAATTTCCAGTTGTGATAGCTCATACAGGGTGATCTTGTGAAGGCCATAACTTGAGCTGCAGTGATCATTTCTTGCAAATCATAGGTATTTGGAAAGTTGGTCTCATCTTATTTCATCCACCAAAAGATCTTGGAGAAATAATATCGGTGCTAAGAGAAATAATCAAAATAGTGAAGGTATGTCATTTTAGTGACTAGAAATTTCTAAAGAACCAAAGTTCTTAGTTTAAGCTATCATTTTTCAAAGTTTGGAGAAGCATTGAGTTAATGGTGACCATAGAGGTGTTCTAGTGTCACATTAATTCATTTCTTGTGATGTTTCACACATCAACATCTCTCTGTCTATCTGTTTGTCTGTCTGTCTTTCTTCTCTCTCTCTCTCTCTCTGTGTCTATCTGCAATGTTTGTCTATCTATTGGTCTGTTGTTTGTTTGTTGATTGTCTGTCTGTCTGTTTGTTTGTCTATCTGTTTGTTTGTCTATCTATCTATCTATCTATCTGATTGGGGATGATTCCAACACCCAAGGCAAAAATGGAAGATGGCTATCCTGGGCAATAGGTCCACAAGCAGTGATATATGCTCACCGTTCTAAAGTTTTCTTTGCACCACTATAGAGACCTATAATTAAATTTTGGGGACTTGTGGTAGACTACAAGAGCTACCCAATAAGCTTTAAATCATCCCAAATGGATATTGCAGTTGGGAGAAAGATCCTCTACAAAATAGGCTACCTTTTTGCAACACTCTCTACCTATGTGCAGAGATATACCTTCACAAAGTTGGCAATTTCTCACAATGAACTCAGCCAAATAACTTGAAACTTTGGCAAACTTTAGGGCACAATATGAGAGACCAAATGAAGCTTGAAATCAATGAAAATGAGTAGAATGAGAGAGTAAACAATGACCTGTAATCTGGTACAATTAGATTTGGAAAAGTCTAACTACAACTCTAGATAGAGAGGAGCAAAATCATGAGAAAATGAGGTAAGCAAGCAAGGGGGCTACTTGCTAGAGTTCATGACCACTAAATTAAGCGGAAAACTTTTGGAATGCATACAACTCAAGAAACAAAGGTGGGACGATGCTTATGTAGAGTTCTACTTTTCCTACAATCTAACTAACCATCCACCAATTAGTGTAGGTGCACTTTTTGGTGGTTGATTTGATGCGATTTGAATTTGATTGAGTTTGGTGGAGCTTATAAATTTATTCCATGACTTTGGGTCCTCTTTTTTGATTGGTGCACTTGCAAAACTTGTGGTTGAGCCTTTTTGCATGATTGAGACTTGATTTTCAACACTCCCCCTCAAGTCTCAATGCCTAGGTCCTTCATGCCAATGCATGCCTTGAAGTGTTGTAGCTTTACTCCATCCAATGCTTTGGTAAACATATCTGCATATTGGTCCTTTGTATTGACATGCTCCACCTTGACATCCTTGGACATGATCTTCTCTCGAATAAAGTGGTAATGCACTTCTATATGCTTCGACCTTGCATGGAACACTGGATTTTGAGCCAAAGATATGCTACTTATGTTGTCACAAAAAATAGGTACTTGCTTAACCTACAAATCAAAATCAACAAACAACTTCTTGAGCCACATAAGCTCACATGAGACTCGTGCTAAGCCTCTATACTCAGCTTCGATCGATGAAAGAGCCATGGTTGGTTGTTTCTTTGACATCCATGAGATGGTCTTCTTACCTAGTATGATAACATATCCACTAGTGCTCCTCCTATCATCTTTGGAACCTGCCCAATCAGCATCACAATAAGCTTGTACATTTAATCCATCATCAAATGGATAATATAGACCTTCATTCACTGATCCTTTGAGGTATCTAAGTACCCTTTTGACTGCAACAAGATGAGATACTCTTGGTGCTTGCAAAATTTGAGATAACACTCCAAGTACATGTGCAATATCAAGTCTTGTCATAGTAGCATACAAGAGAGAACCAATTATTGACCTATACGTGGTCACATCCTTCACTTCTTCACCTTCATGAGCACTTAGTTTGACATTTACTTCTAATGGATTTGAAATGGGCTTGCAATCACACAATCCAAACTTCTTCAAAAGATCAAGAATGTATTTCCTTTGCATCAAGTATATACCTTCCTCTTTATATAATACTTCAATCCCAAGGAAGTACCTTAAAATCCCTAAATCTGAGATTTTAAACTCACATCCAAGCTTCCTCTTTATGTCCTTGATGTTGGCTTCATCATCCCCTGTAATGATCAACTCATCAACATATATAGAAATGAAAACA